>CM060121.1:15017141-15287141 GCA_030522415.1 Channallabes apus | reverse complement strand
GCAAAAAGGGTCATTTATTTAGAAAAATGGGGAAGGAAAGGGTTAAAGGCTCTCTGCGGTCTCTGTGAAGGCGGGCTCTACGCGGAAGTGAAGGTGCCGCGGGAGCTCGTGCAGCTCGTTCACGCGCTCCTCTCGCGGAGATCAAAGGCGCCCCCCTTTTTTAAGTCTCTGCGGCGCATCACATCGCCCCGCTCTTGTGCTACTGTCTCTCATAAAATCCACCGCGTCGCAAAGTCCAGCTTCCCAACAGTCAGACCCCGAGCTACACTCCCCGCTGTGTTTTATAGCGCCGATAGCTCATGGGCCGTTGCCTGATTCTGCGGCTCTGCTCCTTCACATACCTAAAGGGGGGGAGGCCGCCTAACTAGTGAGCGAGGAGCGATATCAATTTGGACGCACACCCATCACAGGCGCACGCCGTGACACTCTGTAAGTAAGCTAAGCTAGCAAAGCTAGCGGGCATAAATAGGTTATGTTTAGGAAAATAGTATCGGATCGGTACGTGGACTCAAATACTCGCCGATTCCGATGCCAGATTTTTTTGTGGTATCGGCAGCATTTCCGATACCAGTATCGGAATCGGAACAACCCTAATAAAAAGACAGCCCTAGTGTGTGTGGTCTAAATGTTGTTTCTCATTATTGTTTAAAAATATCAAAACATTGTAATATATCACCACAAGATACTTTTTATCATCACAAACAAGTATTTTTTTTTTATAAAAATCGTTGCCTTGTAAAGATTCTGAGCATGTGCCTATAGTATCTTAATTTTTAAGGCCAAATCTGTCATCTGTTTTTGTTAATAAACTATACTTTAAAATGTAATTTAATGAACCCTTTAATTTTTGTGGCTTCAGTCATTGTTGGGATACGCTTTTAAAGCTGGCAGCATTAACAGCTTATATCGAAATATATATGATCAAGATTACTTTTCTGCCATATCGCCCAGCCATAGTTACAGCTCTTTAATAAAACCATCTCACTGTAACGAGCGCCGTCAATTAATGTTCCAGTTCTGGCACTTTAAGAAAACTATAAGCATCAATTTTCTAGCTGATAGATGGACATTTCCTTCTATACTCTACCGTTTACTCTCAGGCTCGTAGTTAATTTGAAATGAAATACCTCCTCGTCTTCCTCTAGCCTCTGACTGGCTGGAATTGAGCGAGCGAGTATATTGTGATTGATCTGAATGACAATAATTTGATAATGTCTGGCCTGATTAGTGACCGCAAAAGAGCAATCTGGAAACACATGAATGCAGCATGACCTGAATGCAGGAAAATACATGCGAGCGAATCAACGTCATTCACTAGTTTTCCGGAAATTTTTCCGATTTGGGGTTGTTTGATCAACAATGTCTTACCACAGTTAAGAGCACTGAAATCTCGTGTAAAAACACTGCTGCTCATCACACCAGCTTATTTTCCCTGGCTGTCTCACACACTTCACTTCAGTTTATAGTTTTACATCGTGTGTGGGAGAAGAACAGCGCCCCTGGCCTGGCAGACAGACTGCCAAAGCAACCCCGAAAAACTACACACACACACAAACCATAACATGAAACTGGCTTTAGGAAAGAAAAAAACCTCGATGAAGAAGCCTTCCCACAAAAGACTTGCTGATGTTGGCCTGCGAGGATGTTGAATGAAAGAGTAGAATAACACCAGAGTCACAGCACACCACTTCCTGCCACAAGGCAAAGGCAAGACTAGATCGCTGACACACACACACACACACACACACACACACACACACACACACACACACACACACACACACACACACACACACGCAGAGGTCAGATGCTTCCTCCTGTTCAGCACGAGTTCCTGTGAGTCTTAATGATATGCAGCTGCGACAGACATCTTTAATCAGATTAAAGTGAAGAAACTGTGTGAAATAAAGGTGCATCAGCCAAGATTACATTAATCAAGACTGGAGCCTTTAATTATGGAGAGAACAACAACTGGAACAAATATTTGCACTCCTTAAACCCATGTATACAACATACAGTAGAGTACACACAACACCTAACAATCATATTCGTACAGTACCAGTCAAAAGTTTGGACACACATCTGGATTTATTTTCTACATTCTAGAACAGAACTGCATTTTTTCCCCAGAAACTATTAAATAAACCATATGGACTTATTAACTGACACTTGATGTTATTGTTTCATAACAGTTAATAACAATATTAATAACAATATTGTCAAGTGCATCTGCTAAACCCATCAAGAACCATGTGATGAAACTGGCTCTCAGGAAGACAAGAGACCAAAACGTACATATATTGCCAAAGTTCATTTAGAGTTACCAGCTTCGAAAATCACCAATTAACAAACAGCACCACAGATCAGAGCCGTTATGAAGGATTTACAGAGCATACATCTCATTACCAGCTGTTCAAAACAGATAATTGCATATTTTGCACGCTTTCAGTTAGTGGTTGGCGATATACCGGTATACACGGTTAACCGGTAGAAATTTTGGTCTATCGTCTTAATCGCGGTTGAGATCTGGTAACGCTGCATGTTACGTAACCACGCAATACACATTCACTTCTATGGGAAGCCAAACACATCTAAAGTGGGACGAAACCGTGGCACCCGATTGAGCCGGCGTGGGCAGAACAAATATCCAGACCTGGTGGATCGTGCAGCGTGGGCCAACTTGAGCAGCGCTGCTCGAATCACAAACCTGCGCGACACTGATAGGAATAGACCGCGCCGACCCTCAAAATACATCTTACCCCGCTGGGATGCGCACGTACAAACAAGGCATGGCAAGGCGGAAAGAATATTAAACAGTCCTGACATTTTAAATAAATTGTTTTTAAATAAATAAACAGTGGGTCGCGCAGGTTTGTGATTCGAGCGGCGCTGCTCAAGTTAATCCGTGTGATCGACCGGGCTGTGTGAATAAACCAGATCATCTCTGCACTATCCAGATAGTAGCGCTGCACTGTCCACTATTTGGTATTTAGTTCAATCGGGTGCCACGGGTTCGTCCCACTTTTGATGTGTTTGGCTTCACACTTCGACAATGGAAGAAGACGGTGCAGCAGCAGTGAGTTTACTTACATGTGACAAAATCAACAACGAGGAGATTGTAAAGAAAAAAGGTGCATCGTCTGCATTGTGGAATTGGTTTGGGTAGAAGAAAAGTGATACGAATGAGATGAACGTGATTTGTGAGGTACACAAGTGCACTGTTTTAACAAGTGGTGGAAACATCAAACCTTTTCTATCATCTGAAATCCAAGCATCCAAACGAATATGGCCAAAGTAAAAAAAATGCGGCAAACCTCAGCAATTCACAGTTTAAATAAAATTACATTATGTAAAACAGTTTCTTTGTGTTTGAATTTTTATTTATGCATTTTCAGATACAAATTGCTATATTGTGATATATATCGTTATCGAGGTAGAAAATTGCTTCTTCCATGATAGAAGATTTTGGTTATATCACCCACCCCTACTTTCAGTATTGTTTTACAATTAACAAAAGAAATAAAAATCATTGGCCTCTGAGTGGTGCAGTGGTAAAGCGCTCGCCCTATCATCCGGAGATCGCTGGTTCGAACCCCGGGTGATGCTGTTTTGCTCTCACAGCCAGAGCTGATTGGTCGAGCTCTCTCAGGGGGAGGGATGAGAGGTACTTTCGCTCCCACATTAACCACGGCTCTACAGCCAATCAGGGGCGTCTGTGAGCTCGCGCACGTGGAAGGAGCGGCTAGCGCTTTCCTCTGAGTGTGTTATTCCGCCCCTAATGATGCGTGAGCAAGCAGTTCGAAAAGATGCGGTCAGCTGACGTCACACGGTTCGGAGGAAACACATGATAGTCTTCGCCCTCCCGACTGAGTGGTAGTGGTAGCCTTAATGTGGGAGCCCCCTAGCGACGGGGAGAAATTGACCACGACTACACTGGGGAGAAAATTGGAAAACCCCCAAAAAAGAATCAAAAATAAATAATTTTTTAAAGAAATATCAGGAACGAACACAGAGTTAGAAGGCGTGTACCAGACTTATTGTGCCTGATCCAGATTTAATCGCAATTATGACTTGCTGTTGTAACGATCCTCTCGTGGGAAGGCAGAACTAGATTTTCCAGTATGGCTTTGATGATCTGTGCTCATTCATTCACAACAGCGGGTCAGGTGTTAATGTCAGGTGAGAAGACCAGGGACGCGGTCGGTGTTCAGGTTCAGGCCACTTGAGTTCCTCTTCAGCCTTAACAAACAATGTCTTCCTAAACCTAATTACCGAATTATGTGATGTGCGCCATTAAAACAGCTCAATGTTTTATATAGATTTATAAATATAGATATATTTACATAGTGTTGAGTTCTGCTAACTGCAAATCCAACTTCATCCACTTCAGATTATATATACATTTTTCCCCATCTCAGAAAAGTGTTTACTCCGGTTTTACTACAGTATCATTACATTTACTCTAAGGCACCATGTTTGTTTATTTCAATCTCTGGGCTCAAACACGCATCATTTTTACGCATGCATAAGTGCACTCACTCGGTTGCAGCGGTTCAGATACTTGTTTGCTCATTTTCTGTACATCTGGAAGATTAAAAGCGGAGTCCATCAAATTACACGTCAGAGTCGAAACATCTCAGTACATCTGGTTTCCAAGACAAACAGCCATGTTCAAAAGAAAGACGGGACATTTGTCTTGAGAACTTTCTGCAGTGTCAGTGATTGTCGCCTGATGTGTGTATGTTTTACATTTCTAATGAACCAAAGGAATCAGAATCATCAACGAGCACCAACACGACATTATCGTGATATCTACTGTAGGTGCTGATTCAATTTACTGTATATTGCAATTCTCTCTTTTTTTTATAAATATACAAATGCTATATTACTTTTTTATAGATTCCGTTACAATCTTAAAACCTTGAACCTTCACAAAAAAATTCTGAAGTGTAAAGTTTTGTGCTAAAGACAGAGTTTAGAAGTTTTATACCTTGATTAAACAGCTTCAAAACTGAATTGCGCACAAGTAGTCCATTCTTTAAAGCATTAGTTTTCTCATTTAAAAGCCAAGGGCAACATTTAAACATTTGACATTAATCATAAGATTTAATTAAACAAAAAAATAGCTATATTTTATACTGAGCAGCACGCGCCTCTGTTATGCCATTGGACATAATAGTTATTTTAAAATAAACTTAGCAAATAATTCACTTCCTACCACACAGGATGAAAATGTGTAAATAGTGTAATCACACCACCTGTATAATTATAAAGAAACGCTGGTGTTTAACTGCCTCATACGCCTCCAAAGTCTCAAAACTCAACTTGTAAATGTTGAGCAGCTGCGAGTATGCAGGTCTACACTGCTTCTAACTTGTGCGAGTCTCAGGACTAGGGTTGAAACGATTCCTCAAGTAACTCGAGTAATTCGACTACAAAAAATGATCGAGGCAAAATCTTCTGCCTCGAAGCTTCTTTTAATTAATTTTAAAGGCTTGCATTATGTTTTTGCGCAATTATTTGATGACAGCGTGCTTTTGACAAAGTGCTCTTCCGGATGCAAGCCGCCAGTAAACACCAACTAATAAGAAGTGCTTACGTCACCCAAAAAGCAGAAGGAGACGCAAACATGTTTACTTTTTTTGGCGAACCTTGCAGAACTTCGCGGAATGTCGGCGGGCAATCGCGGCGGCTCACAGTGCCCAACACCGCATCTCACCGACAGTCAAACCGCATAGGTGGGGTATAAACAATTCCTTGTATTGTGAATAATGACAACGTTTATTTTTGTTAAAATGCTGTATACAGTACATTAAAAAAATTTATTGGTTTTCTTTTTAGAAAAATCAACTTTTATCTTTATTAATCCTTATATATGTTACATTGCTATTTAATTAAGCAAAAGTACATTTTATCCGATTACTCGATTAATTGATTACATTTTGGTAGAATACTCGATTACTAAAATATTCGATAGCTACAGCCCTACTCGAGACTAATGTGTTCTTGCTTGCGGTGTTTTGAGATGGTGCAAGCATGTGTACTGGGTAGGTGTTAAGAGTGATTTGTCCGCATGGTATAGCGGCGCGGTGGTGTAGTGGTTAGCACTGTCGCCTTGCACCTCCAGGGTCCAGGGTTCGATTCCCCGGCCAGGCTCGATTGGAGTTTGCATGTTCTCCCCGTGCTTGGTGGGTTTCCTCCGGGTACTCCGGTTTCCTCCCACAGCCCAAAGATATGCAGGTTAGGCTAATTGGCGTTCCTAAATTGCCCGTAGTGATTGGGTGTGTGAGTGTGTGTATGTGTGTGTGCCCTGCGATGGATTGGCACCCTGTCCAGGGTGTACCCCGCCTAGTGCCCGAAGTCTCCTGGGATAGGCTCCAGGTCCCCTGAACACAGGATTAAGCGGTATAGAAAATGAATGTTCGCATGGTTTGGAGAAATGAAAAAAAAAAACGATCGGAGGCGCTTCAACGTTTGCGACGTTTGATAATGTCATAAAAATGGGTTTCTGTTGCAGCACACAGAAGCTTATGTCATGATCGAACGGGCATCGCTATAGAAAAATATTTTTAAAAAGTATAGACTTTGTTTTAGTGTGGCGATAAATAAATGGCTGCACAAAAAAACTTAATATATAATAGATTTTTTCTTGATTTCTATTATGCAAATTTCATGCAATTTTTTAAATAATTGAAATTAGGGCTGCACGATATTAGGAAAATATGCGATATTGTTGTTGAATATTGCAATAACGATATTTCTTGCGATATAACATTTCCCTAGAGAAATAAATTTTTTATTATTATTATTATTATTGCCTATTTTTTATTTATATGTAATGATCATACTAAAATAAACAGGTAATAGATATTCGTCTGATGTAATTAAATCTAATTCAGGCTAAAAAGAAACTATATGTCAAGGAAGATGAAAATTTTTAGACTTCAAAACACTATGAATGACTTAAAACCCTCAGCAAATATTCTGACTCCTGGTTTGCTGTTACTATAAACCTGCCAACACAATATGAATTACTTTCAAACATTACTTTTTATTTAAGTGGAACCATACACTCATCAATAGTGTCTTAAAACAAGAGCATCTTTTAAACAAAATATTCTCTTTGGCTTGCCAGTTTTTTTTTTTTTTTTATAAAAATAAATATTATTAAACAAAAATTAAATTAAAAAATACTGTTTGTCACACACAAACACACACACACTCGCTCCGCACTAGGACCCGGAAGTAATGCGGGTGCGAACCAGGAAGTATAAGAGGAGTAAACAAACCGACACAGCTTAGTCACTGAGTTCACGCATGTCGGTTCAGATTGTTTACTTTCTGATTCGAGTGTGTGTTTATAGGACGCGGGTTAAATTTGTGCTTTTTTTCGATATATCGTGCAGCCCTAATTGAAACACGTAATATTGAAACACGGAACTGCAAATACGCCCTCTTGTGGTGGACAACTTAACAGATAAATGAGTTACAGAAAAATACTATGAAAACAAACATTATTGTTTTTTAAAACATCCATGTAAACAAAAGACAAGTAGTTCACACTGGACTATAGTTTTCAGCTGCATTATACACGCCCAATTTTAGACAACTGTTTTTCACGTCCGAAAGATTTTTCAAGTCATTTGTAAAAACGATAAAATGGATGACTACACCTTAGAACATGTGACCCTGATTTGTTCATGCTTATGCTCTACACATTTGCCTCATGCATCTTCAAGCACATAGGTAATAAGGGTCACCATGGCAATGTGCAGTATTTCAACTCTTCTGTGTTCCCAAGCTGCGAATCAATGGCCTCTTTCATCACCTCGCCATCACGCTGGGTGTATTTGCCCAGCGAGCGGCAGAGTCGTAACCTTCACACTGGTGGGAAAGCCTCGGCAGTGTCTCTTGCACAAGTGGAGAAAATGACAACATATGATAAACAGCTTCCCCACCCCATGAGCCCGTGGCTTTTGCTCCTGTCAAGAACATTACATTGTGCAGCATCCTACTGTACCAGCTTGGTGGAGGACAACAGCTCACAGCTGTCACGCTGTTCCCCCGCAGCTACTTCTCATCGTGGATGACGCATCACGTTTTAGTGCACGTTACATGAGGGCTCACAACACGCCACTGCTGCGTCTCAGAGACCGCAAGTTGCTTAAAACAGCAAAATTCTTCCCATTAGGGAAAGGTCTGTGTTTTGAACCGCGGGTTCTCGACTTATAGCACTGGGCACGTTCTAACAGCTTGTGTGAGAGCATGCAGGCAGGACATGCAGTAGAATTTCCCTCAGGGGGTACAATACTATCAAGTCCTTACCTTGAGTCGTTGCTGCTGTTTGAAGAGAGAAATGTGCGACAAGAGCGTGCACCCACGAGGGCTAATTATGAGCTGTTGGAAAAAGTTTAGAGAGGGAATGCAAGCTCCAGGGCTTTTAATCAAATAAGACGATTTTACACTAGCTGGATTTGTGTGCCATTTTTCTCACTCATCTTCTATACCGCTTTATCCTGTGTTCAGGGTCCTGGAGCCTATGCCAGGAGGCTTAGGGCACGAGGCGGGGTACACCCTGGACAGGGTGCCAATCCATCGCAGGGCACACACACACTACGGCCAATTTGGGATGATCAATTAACCTAACCTACATGTCTTTGGAATGTGGGAGAAAACCTGATTCCCAGAGGAAACCCACCAAGCACAGGGAGAACATGCAAACTCCATGCACACAGAGATGGGAATCGAGCCTGGCCGGGAATCGAACCCGGACCCCGGAGGTGCAAGGTGACAGTACTAACCACACAATCAAGTGTTGAGATCTGCCATCAACGATACATGATTTTGCTGCAGCTGCGATAAAAGACAGCCATGGCAGTTCTGGAAATGTCAGACATCTTTATCATCACTGATTTTTTTTCTTTTTTCTTTTAAGCTTATCTGAAATTAAGAACATCCACAAAACATCCTAAGGGACGAAAAGATACCTTTATTTTTCTTTTTTAAACCTCACGTTCAATACATACTTTTGCACAGTGTAACAAAGATGTACATTTTAAAAGATACACAGCTTCTGCTCAATCAGGGATACTAATCACTGTGGTCTAAACTGTTTGAGTATGATTTTTGTGTAACGCTAATCCGAGTGCCCTTCGGCTCTCAGACAAACATCTGCAACGTCAGCGCAAACCGCATATCTTTCCCAAAACATCTACATCGACACCTGGCACTTCTTTTGGGCTGAGCCACAGATCATATCACGCTTCACCATACAAATGTTTGGCGTCTCGCTTTTAACTACGCATTCCAATGTCGTCTCAGCAGATCCGTACCTGTAAATGCAAACCATGATGGTAGGGACACAAGTCCAGACTCACTGTTGTTAAATTATAAGACAGATCTTTTGAAAGTCCATCGACATTTCAAATCCTGACACGTCAGCACACTCTTAACACTCTGTATTTATTAATTCTGCATTTCAGCGCAGTCAGTTTTCCTCGGGTACCAAGCCTGTGCAAGTCTTCCCATAGTCAATAAACAACTCCATTCGAAGATAAGCATGGCTTTTATGATGCGGATTCTAAGCACGTTTCTGACTGTGTTCAGCTGCAGAACAGACGAAGCTGAAGTGAAGCATTTTCACAGCACTTGCTGTCTGTAACAGTTTCATGATGAGCTCAATGTGATGCTTTCAAAATGAAAATAAAGCGTGTTTTCACATTAGGCACGACTGATTTGTACCGTGCCCAAGAACGATTGCTTCCCCCTTCCCAACTCCCCCGCTGGCCGATGTTAATGTTGTTTTTTATTCTCTGTTCTCCAGTATACATGCATATTTGCACTCTCCAATACAGCAGGTCTCCAATACTACTCGGTTTGTGAGCTGCCATTAAACTCAAGAGAGCAAAAGAACTAGAACAAGAGAGTTAGCATTTGCGCTATGCCTAATATTTCTGAAAAAAGATATCAGGAGCAACACTTTCACATGCCTTTCACTACTTTATCAGCTATAGGTATGTAGGTCAGAGGGTGAGATCAGAGCTTAGATTTCTGAGGAGATCAAGGGCAGTGATGCCTTTGCATCTAAACAGTGATCTTCTGTTCTCAGGTATGACTGCTTCCATATCTTGTTCTGCTGGCAAACCAAGTAGGAGTACACTGTATCTTTCCCGAGACAACCTGTCCAAGCAGACTCGGTTCTCCCGCATGGAATGATTTCGTTCTCACTGTTCAAAATGAGCCAGGCTTTGGGGTCAAGTGTCCTCAGAAACGATCCCAGGGTTATAATGAAGCATGAAAATGAACTCTCTTGTTCTCTTGTGTTTAATGGTGGCTCGCAAACCAAGTAGGAGCACGCTGTATCTTTCCCGGGACAACCTCTTCAAGCAGACTCAGGAGCAGATCCCGAGCGTGAAACGATTCTGTTCTCACTGGTCAAAATGAGCCAGACTTTGGTGTTAAGTGCTCTCAGAAATGATTCTGGGGTTCTGATGTGAAAATGCCCTTAAATATATTTCTGTCTATTACAAAACAAACCTGATCATTTTCTTCCCACCACTTGATTTAGATCCAGAGGTAGAGCCTTACGTTCTGCTAACCAAAACCTGCTAGTGGTCCCTCGGTCAAGGTGCAAACAATGGGGTGATCGCTCCTTTGCAGTGGCTGGCCCTAAACTCTGGACCACCATTCCACATGAGTTACGCAACATTACGGACCTCCCTACATTTAAAGCAAAACTAAAGACTCACTTATTTAGAATGGCTTTTAATATTTCATAATTTCATGTTTTTTTTTTATAATTGTTTTATTTATTATTATTATTATATTTTTCTTTTTTTTTATAATTATGTGTTTTATTTTGTTTTTGTATTTTTATTTCTATTTTTATTGCCACTTTGTCATTTTTAGTGCTGTGAAGCACTTTGGTTCAACTTAAGTGCTATAAAAATAAATAAATAAATAATATTTGACTTGATTGTTTTGTTATCAAATATGTCCGTTTCTGACTCAAACGTCCCCAACATTTAAAAGAAAAAAAAGACAGGATCTTTGGTGACTCAGTGGTAGGTTTGTTGGTTGCCATTCGGGAGGCCCGGGTTCAGGTACCACCCAGTACACAAACCACAGCCACTGGACACAGTACCGGTCCGAAGCCCGGATAAATCAGCTGCGGCGACCCCTCGACGACGACAACAACAAGACGGGAAACCTGTCTGTCTGAAAAAAAAATCTTCATTCTTAATCCACCCAGTGTGCTGCTTTTTTGTCCTTATGGTTTATATCTACACCGAAGGCGCTTTTGCACAAATATATGTTTTTAATTCTCTGCGTTTTCACCACCAGCTTGACTGGATGATTAACATCGGTATCGTGAAACCGTGATATCTTTAGACCAGCTTATGACACCGTGGACATTCCGGCCCGTCTCACCGCCACACACACACACACACACACACACACACAGTGCTGTATATACTGTACTATAGTACCGGTTTATCAATTAATTAATATACAATTAACGTGTTAGAGCTACAAATAGCGTCCAAAACTTTTAACCACACTATCAAATTGGTAATTATAAATAATTACGTTATTTAAATTGTCGTTATCAGGACACCCGGGCATTTAAAATCCGCCTCCAGCTGAATACACAAGTGTGTGTGTGTGTGTGTACAGTTAGCTAGTTAGCATGTCTCCAGCACCTTAGCGCTTGGTGTTAATAAACAGCGTTACTCAGTGTTAGCTCGTGTTACCGGTGATACAGCAGATTAATTCTCAGTCTTGCTCTGTGTTGCTAAGTTCAGCTAGCTGGCTAACAGTTCAGTCCCGAGTCTCGCGCTAGCGCTCGCTCTCTCTCTCTCTCTCTCATACACACAGAGCAGCGCCGCTCCTGACTCAGAGCTCCTAATAACATTACCGACATCTCACCTCGGCCTCTCCTTCCTCCAGACTCCGGAGACTCCATACCACCAAACCCTGGATCAGGAGAATAGTTAAAGCAGCGGCGATGGCAAGTTTGTACCGACGGAGCAGCTTCTGTACACGAGTGCTCGCCACCATTTTCCTCCCCGTGGTTTACATTTAGCACTGAATCATCTCGGCAAAGTGACTCGGTACGAACTGAATCGTCAGCTGAATCGAGCGCGACTCTGAATCATCTGACTCAGGAGTCGCTCTCTGTGACAGAACGGACATGCAACAGCAACATATCCAAGCAAGAAAATCAGTCTTTAAGTGGCTTGCTCAAGTGTCTTGATCTGACAGTGCATTAATTTAAACCATGTTGTTCAACACTATTTAATTTCAAACAGTGTTTAACGAATCAGTTATTGAATAAACAACTAAACCTCTAAATTTCATCTCATCTTCCTCTTCTATATCTCTTATCCTGTACACAGGGTCGTGGGGGTGGGCCTGGAGCCTATCCCAGGAGGCTTAGGGCACAAGGTGGGGTACACGCTGGCCTGGGTGCCAATCCGTTGCTGGGAGCACACATATACACACACACACAAACAAAATGGGCAATTAACACCAGTTAACCTGAGGTGGGAATCGAACAGACCTGAAGTGGGAACCGAACCCTTGACTCTGGAGGTGTGGCTAACCACTACACCACAGTGCTGATTCTCTCAATTTTAATCTTAAATTATTTTAATTGTTCACCATTGCTAGGTGAACTTAATTTTTCGCCTTGCACCTCCAGGGTCTTGGTTCGATTCCCAGCTTGGGGTCTGTGTGCGTGGAGATGGCATGCTCTTGGTGGGTTTCCTCTGGGAAAACTTGCAGATTAGGCTAACTGGTTTTAATTGCCGATTTTGTGTGTGTGCCCTGCGACAGCCTGGCACCCCGTCCAGGGTATACCCCGCTTTCTGCCCAAAGTCTCCTGAGATAGGCTCCAGGCCCCCCATGACCCTGCATACAGAACAAAGCAGGATAGAAAATGAGATATTGATTGTCCACCATTGTGGATTCCCAACTCTACTAAACTAAACAGTAAACTCATATTTACTTTAGTTGGACGAATATAATTCTCCTTTGACCACCACCCCCATACAATGTCTTTTCTATTTGTTATCCTTCTTCTGCTTTCTTGTTTAACAGTAAAACAGTGGAATCCGGTAAGTTTCATTACTGCCAATATATAAGCATTCATTCATCTTCTATACCGATTATCCTATTCAGGGTTGCAGAGACCTGTATCCAAAGTGCCAATCCACCACAGGACACATACCCACATACATACAGTACACAAACGGGCAATTTGAGAACACCAGGTAACCTAATCTGCATGTCTTTGGACTGTGGGAGGAAACTGGATACCTGGGAAAAAAAACAACCAAGAAAAGGGAGAAAATGCTAACTCCACGCATACAGATCTCGAGGTGGAAATCTAGCCTGGAGGTACAAGACCACAGTGCTAACCATAACGACATCATGCTGCCCTATATATACAGTATATTTATAAATACTCCATATGCAGTATTTGACTGTTTTTTTTTTTTTTACCTCAATGATGGCAGACTTCATCTTTATAATTAAACTGCAACCCTCAAATAAAGGTACTGTAACTATATTTCAAATTGTTCTGTTTTTCAAAATGTGCCTGCAGATCGGTTTTTATCGTTCTTTGAATCTTTGATTCATTCATTCAATCATTTTCAGTAACAGTTTTATCCTGGTTAGGGTCATTTCATGTTTGCGCATTCTCTCATATGCACATACAGTACGTAAGTAGTAAAACTATCTTGCACTACTGCCCATGGAGAGTCAAGCTGCACCTAACACGCACTCCATTTAACATTTTATTCTCCCTATTTAAAATCATACTGTATTTTTATAGTTCTCACAATATACACTTTCATCTTGTAAATTTTTACTACTGAGTAATTAAAATGTCTATTTTAATTCGATTTTATTTTGTAAACTTGATTTCCAGTTAAAATGTTATTTAATTGCAAAATAATGTTTAGCTTAAAGTGAAAACTTTTTATTTGTATCATAATTCCATGTCCCATTTTTATCTTACAGACAGTTAATTAATTAATTCATTCATCTTCTATACCGCTTTATCCTGTATTAGGGTCGCGGGGACCTGGAGCCTATCCCAGGAGACTCAGGGCACGAGGCAGGGTACACCCTGGACAGCGTGCCAATCCATCGCAGAGCACACACACACACACTCATTCACACACTATGGTCAATTTGGGAACGCCAATTAGCCTAATCTGCATGTCTTTGGGGAGGAAACCCACCAAGCACGGGGAGAACATGCAAACTCCATGCACACAGAGACGGGAATCGAGCCTGGCCGGGAATCGAACCCGGACCCTGGACGTGCAAGGCGACAGTGCTAACCATTACACCACCGTGCCGCCTTTCAGACAGTTATGTAAGCATTTTACTGCATGGTGTATGGTTGTGTATGTGACAAATATAATTTGAATTTGGATACAGAGCTTAATCTTGGCAAAAGGTAGGAAAATACATAAACCAGTCTATTGCAGGACACCTAAACCTTAATGCTTGCACACACACACCTAAGGCAGTTTTACACACCCAGACCATTTACCTTCACATTTTAGGTGAAACGTTGTTCATCCAAAACTTTACTCAGACTGTGTACAGTATGTAACCTGATCTCAGAATCGTTCTGAGAACCCTCAAGCTATCAAGTAGAAACCCTAATTAAATAGACCTCTGAGAATGGATCTAATCTTGCATTGGCAATAAGTCTAATTGCGTGCAGTAAACACTGTCTGTTGGGGCCCTCGGTAAAAATTTGCAGGTTGCCTCTCCAACCAGCCTTCAAGCACTCTTATCTTATGCATAATAAAAAAGATTGTCAGATCTTGGGGGCCCCCTACTGGCTCGGGGCCCCAAGCAGTTACCTGCTTGCCTGACAGCAACAGTGGTACTCTTAAGATAAATCATTATTGATAGTCTTTTATTTCGATTTTAAGTAAAAATTCGTTCTTTCATTTACCATAGTCCATCTGTTGCCCTTTTGGAAATTAAACACTTCAATTAAAACGAATCAGCATTTTAGCTGAAGCAACATAATTAACACATTTTGTTCAACATGACTATTCAATTGAATACATTTTAGTTTAATTTGGGATTACCCTAATCCTTTGGTGTAGCTGTCTAAATGTTTTAAAAGTGAACCTTGAATGGAAGTATTTGAACGCTACAGTAAAAAGTTCTGCAATCATACTTGTATAAATTAATTAAAACCAATAGAAAGTAAATAATTGATCTGAAGTTTTAAAAAAACTCTCTTCTTTTTGATTGAGTCATTTTATGTTTCTCTCATGGCTGCAATTATAGCAGACTTTATCTGTTAATTGAAACAATGGAAAAGAGTTTTTCTATAAAAGTTGTTATAATTATATATTTTTTATTGAATTGTCTTAATCTAATGCTTAGTAAAAATGAAACAAGCATACATGATTAACTACAGGTTTAGTTTGATCACATTTTAACAGAATGCATTTGTAATTTAAAAACATTAAAGTAAACAACTAAAGAAATCAAATTAAAAGACTAATGAATATCTCCTCTCTGCATCCTTTGAATTCAATGCTCATCCTCACCTTCTTATTGATATCTATTGCCCTCTTTGGCGTCTTCTTTGTTCTCCTTTAGTCCTCTAGAGATTTTTTATTTTTTTGTAATTCAGGTCACACCTCTCACAACTCACTGCACCCCCACTCTATCACTACTTTCCTCCATAGCTTCCTGACCCTCACACCTTTTCTTCTTGACTGCTTGAATTAACCAACACTTTCCTCTCTTTACCTCCTTCATCCATGGACCTCCTCTGCCCTCTATCTTCTAAACCTAGGAAGTTGTCCCATCCTATTCCTTCCTGTCAGATATGTCATGCAGGACTCACTTAAGAGACGAATAGGAAATCTGACACGGATTTGACACTGATATCCTCTTATACCACGTCAACTGGTTCAATTTCTCATCTGATGTGACAGTTTCTAAGACCTCTTTTTACAAGGGAAAGCTAGAAGCCTCCGCACATGATCTTTGCATCTTTTCTTCGGTTCTTAATCCACCACCTTCTCTCTTGCCATCCAACCTGACTGCTGATGACTTTCTTTGATGAGAAGAATAGAAAAATTAACTAGTCTTTCATTCTACCCCATTCCTAAACAACACATTTGGGATTCCTCTCTTTATTCTTTGTCATATTTTTCTCCTCATTAACATAAAAGATCATGCAGATTATTTTGTTCTGCAAGACAACCACCTGCATGCTGGGTCACATTTCATTCATCCATTCAAATGCTTCAGATCTCACCTTCATCTCTTCCATCATTAACATGCAGAGGTGTCAAGTGACGAATTACAAATACTTCGTTACCTTGCTTAAGTAGAAATTTGGGGTAATTACTGGAGTAAAACATTTTCACGCAATTATCTGTACTTTCTACTCCTTACATTTTAAAAATAGCCTCGTTAATCCTATTTTATTTCAGCTTGTCATTCAAAAAACAAATAAACAAAAAAAACATCCGGATAAATCGCGCCATCTGGATGGAGCGAATTTGATTGTGGTTGGATGATGTAATGTTTGCATGTAGTTCTGTTCCAAGTTTTCTGCACGTAAGCACGTAAGCACATCAAGCGGGACGAGTTAACTAAGCGTGTGTAATCTGTCACTGGGCATCCGCATGAGAGAACAAAAAAGTAAACGGCACATTCGCTAACAACTCCGTTTGTCTACAGTATGTGATCTTTATTTTCTTCTATATCGAAGGACGTTACAGATGAGTAACGTATAAGTATATTTAAGAGTATGAGTAAGTATAAACATACCATTCCGACACCCTGTTGGTTGGTACGCGATCCATCGCACCTGCACATGATGCTACGTCACACACTCCAGCAAGGACGTTTGAATAAAATAGCATTTTCGGTTGATAAGGTTGTGATAAGTAGACGAAGCTGTCCGTGATAGAGACTCAAGATTCGAGCGAAATGTCACAACCAAGCACCAGAGAGGAAGGTAACAGCACCAGTAGGGTAACAGGAATGATATATACTGTACACACACACACACACACACACACACACCCAAGCCTGCCCTGGGTACACTAATTTTCTTGTATGTTGCCCTCACAGATTCCTGAGCTTGGATGCACATTTACATTCCAATAAAGGTTACCGATGACATGCCTCTGAAGTTTGACTTTTTGCACCATTAAAATACTTATAGGCAACTAGTTATCATATCTTCTTCTCCATAAAACATGTTAATGCTCAGTAGTACACATATATGGTTCTTTAATGTATTTGCATTGTACTAAAATGCATTCTTTTTCAATTGCCATATACAGTATCCCAAATCACTATGGCCGTTAAAAAATACAACACATTTTTCTTTTCTTTTTTTTTTATGAGGTGTTAGTGCAGTATATAGGCCCGTGGCACAGCCTAAGCTTTTATCCTTAATGCTTTTTTCCCCCTCACGTTACTTTTACTTTTATACTTTAAGTAGTTTTGAAACCAGTACTTTTACACTTTTACTTGAGTAAAAAGCTTGAGTTGATACTTCAACTTCTAAAGAAGTCTTTTTCTATAAGTCTATACTTCTACTCAAGTAATGAATGTGAATACTTTTGACACCACTGTTAACATGACTCTGGTCAAGACAGCAAGGGTTTATTTCCATCCTGATTAAACTCACTCTGGATATTTTAGACATCAAGAGCTCCTGTTTTCACCCACTTCCCTTTTTCCATTCTAAAACTTTCATTGATTCTGATCTATTTGGCTTCTAAGCGTTGCACTCCTGAGAAACTGCTCTTGTAGGTATTACAGAGAATCTTCTGAGATTCTGCTAAATCAGCCAAATTAGCAGCCTTCATTACTCAGGTCCAAATTAATGAGTTGATATTTGTGATAGAGTATTATAGTGGTTTGTCTCTTACCTAGAGGAACTGTGAAATAAGGGGATCTACGTTTATTACATGTAGACTCCCTACTGGTGTCCAACAAGTCTCCATTTTGGGTCGACTTTTGTTCTGTACAGTATATCAGCCCTCCTGATGCGATGGTTGATACTGTTCTATTGACACTTAACTCGACATCTCTTTTCCTCCCTTAAACACGGAGATTGTGCCAGCTTCAGTAGACAAAGGCCGACCCTGCGAGGTTCCTGAGGCATCCAGAGAAGGACCAGCTCCAGCTGGATTCAGTTTTATGACGGTTGGATCTACACATGCTGCTCCTGTGCTTCCAGTGATCCAGACCTCATCTGCCCTCTGCACCTACTGACTCGTCCCTATGCTGAACTGGTCTTCATGTTAATTTAAAGAACTTCTGTTATATTGCACTTTCACCTGCACAACACACATGATGATATAATGTCTATCTGTTATCACCCACATGAGGATGGGTTCCCTGTTGAGTCTGGTTCCTCTCAAGGTTTCTTCATATTGCCATCTAAGGGAGTTTTTTCTTGCCACTGTCGCCGTCACCTTAGGCTTGCTCATCAGAAACATTTCATGCATCATTCATTGATTCATATAATTATTATCTAGACACATTTATTTATTTATTTATTTATTTATTTTATATATATATTTTTTCCTCACACATACAAGCAAAAAGTTTCTTTAATTTAATTCATTTCTTTCATTGTGAAGCTGCTTTGAGACAATGACCATTGTTAAAAGCACTATATAAATAAAATTGAATTGAATTGAATTTAATTTAATTAAACACTTAATTTGTTGCTTACTCAAACAAACCATACACTACAGCCAATTCAGAATCCCCAGTCACGCTGAGGGAAGCCATAATACAGAAAGAATGCCCACAAAGCACATAGAGAATATACATACACATATTAGGTTGAGATATGATCCCCGAATCATAGATGTGTGAAGAAACAGTGCTATCCACTCAGCCATCATCTGCTCCCCTACACCCCTGGGTATCCCACACATTTGTTTCTGCACTTTTTTTTCATTTTGTCGACTAGTATAATTTATGTGGTTTAACAATCTTAAATACATTTTATTTAAGGCAGAAAATTTTATTTAAGGTGCAGTGGTTAGCATTGTGGCCTCGCACTCCAGGGTCAGGGTTTGACTACTGCCTTGGGTCTGGAGTTTCCTCCCACAGTCCAAAGACATGCAGATTAGGTTAACTGGCATTTCCAAATTGCCTGTAAGTGTGTGAGTGCACGGGTTTGTGTCCTGCAATAGATTGACACCCTGCTCAAGGTGCACCCCACCGAGGCCCATGGGAAAGGCTCCAGGCTTGCATATGTATGTCTGACATGGGATTAATGTTGGTGTTAACACCTAATATTTTAATGTAATTTTGATAGTTTTAAAATGTTGTGTAGATTCTGAAAAAAAAGTATAGCAGAAGAACCCATGAGGAGTTAGGATTTACAATGATGGAGGTGAAGCAAACTTTCCATGGTTGTCCTAACAACTAAGTGTCTGGCTCTCTTCAAACAAAAAATTATATTTACTACTGCTTCAAAAAGTACTTAAATCTTAAATTACTTTGTTGTTTAATAAAAATCAACAGGGCTTTTAGACTGATGGTGCTCTTAGTCCCTAATCTTTAGAACTACCATAAGAATATGCACTTGATAGAAACTTCTATAAGTTGATGTGGAAAAGAGCATCTGCCAAATACCATAAATTTAAATATGAATGTAAAATGATCGTTCTAATAAATACAAAATTGCATTAGAACTGTGGGACTTAGAAAATGTATCTATCTTATAGTGTCTGCATCCTGGCAGCAGAATAGTACTTGGCAGCAAAACAAAAATTTCACTCAAATCTGTACCAAAATATTTTCCACATAGAATTGTTTTTATGTCACGGTATAATCACACGGTATGATCACTAAGATACAGAGCCACAACACTCCCCAAAAGTGTCATTTTTATCTTGTGTACACAAGTTATTATCTTGTGCATATAAGCTATATATCTTGTATGAACAAGTTTATAATCTCACCTTCTAACCACACAGCAAATGAACTGTCCAAATAAATAAATGAAGACCTCCCTGTTTCAAATATACTCTGGAAACTAACAAAGAAAGTCTTTATTTAAATGAAACCACGACCTGCAGTTTTTATGAATTTATCCAGATAAATAACTTGGATAAGATAATACCTTGTTCCCACAAGATGAAAAATGACAACTTCAACTCATTACAACTATTTTATTGAACTGATCGACAGAACAGATACAGATACATGATACTCATTAACATGACAATTAATGTCCTGAGTTTGTTAGAGGTAATGCTTATTGTTTGTGTAGAAATGCTGGAAATGTGTTTTCCATGCTGGTACATACTGGCAGATTTATTTTTGTTTTAGGGTCCTTTCACCTTTAGAATTCTGAGAGAGCCCAGTAGGTTTTCTCTCACCCACCACTTTTATCACTATCAAGCCAGTTCTTTGGCTAACCACCAAGCCTGTGTTTATGCACATGATATCTCTAGTATAGCAATTCTTCCCACAAGCATAATAATAGTTTCTTTAACAATGCTCTCTTTCATATATGACAATCTCAAAATCAGCTCCTTTCACAACCCTATCCGCTATTTTAAAAGCTCATAATTGCAAAATTAGGGTAAACGGTTATGAAGATATACATTGAAGTAAAATATGCAATTTCATAAAACAAACATCTCACCATGGTGCTAAAACGGTCTAGTATTATGAAATATATTGGCCTTAAAGATCAAGCATGTGAGAATTATTGTAGTAGACAGATTCACAGCCTACAATCACTGAGCAGCGACCGAACAGAGCTAATGTTAAGAGTGCATTTGAAAGAGGGCTACATACTGTATGGCTGATTTGAAGATTTGAATATTAAGGTTTATATAATATAATGTTTGGCATGCAAGGAAAACAATTCCTTGACTACAGGAATGTGGCTCATATGTAATTGTGGAGTCTCGATTGCAATCCTTGGCCTTTTTCACACTTTGCTCGCTGTTAACATCCACCTTAAGTGCAGCCAACTACTTCAGACAACCCTGTTTAAGGACACTTCTACACTCTTAGGGAAAAGGACTGCATATGAGCTCTTTCGGTGGTTAAGAATACTCTGCATCTGCAACCTCTTTTCGGGGAAACTAGTGATTAAGGGTTGTACATAGACCCCTTAAGGGTTCTTATAGGTGTAAACCTCAAGCATGGACTTAAGGCCTGCATTGCTAAAACACGGGTCGATGCCTAGTTGTTGTGTTTGATATAGTCAGCCCTGCATCAAAAAAAATTATAATTACGTTCAGTGTTAGACTTCATTGTGATTTGTTAACTGAAATGCACACAATATGGTCAAAAGAATGTGGACACCTGACCATAATACTCATATGTGGTTGTCAAAGTGTCTATTCCAAAGTTGGTCCCTCTGACCTATTTACCGATCTAACTGCATCCAGACTTTTGAGAAAGCTTATTCACTAGCATGGCTGTTGGAATTTCTGCCAATTCAGCCACAAAAACATTAATGAGGTCAGACGCTGATGTTGAGTAAGACAGCTTACTTGAGTTAGTCAGCACTTCAATTCATTCCAAAAGCTTTCAATAGGGCTTAGGTCAGGGATCTGGGCAGACACCTTGGGTTCTTCAATTCCAGCCATGGCAGACCATTTTATGGACCCTGCAGAGCAGCACTGTCATGTTGAATCAGGTTAGGTTGACTGTAGTGACTTTCCAGTGTAGAGACCTACAAATAAACATGATGATGTGTGAAGACTAGAGAAATAAAGAAGTTAGATACATTCAATACTTTTGAAACACATATGGTGGAATGGTGGCATAGTGGTTAGCAATGTGGCCTCGCAAAACACGGGTCATTAGAGCAAACATAGTTATTTACAGCCCAGAAAATTGAAAAAATATATATATATTTTTTTTTTCAAATTCTATGGACATTTAAATTTTATTTAAATGTATAGATGCATATATAGATATCTGAACATTGCCTCGCAAAAATTAATTATTGAATGGTCCTAAATTTTAATCCAGTACCCTTTCCGTAATAAAATATTTTAACATCTTTAACACAATAAAACATCTACGGAATCAGGCAAAGCTAATAATGTATTCTGTAATAAAGTTTCTGTTAACACCTCAATACCATAGATATGCCATCCCCCATGCTTAGAGTCTATGTAATAGAGAATGCTATGTTTAAAAAAAAAATACATTCATAGCTTTTCAAAAGACATGCAGGCCTAGGTAGAATTTGTGTACAAGACTCATATTTTATAGATTAAACTGAAACTATTAAGAGTTGTAGATGATTGGGAATGCTATGGAGCCATCCCAGAGCACCAACACAGAGAAGTGTGCTGTCTTTTTCATTAACAGGCTGTTCGTCCTATGGAGAATACTGTGGCATACCATTGAAAACTGGTAAAGTGTTATATTGAGTTTACAGTATATCCCACTAGCTGAAGTACCCATCGCTGACGGGAATGAAGTTTGTAGAAATAGTTAAAAAGTTAAAGCTAAAAATAAACTAATCTGCTTAAATTTAATTAGTGATATTACTACTTTAGGTTGAAGCCCATGTGCATGTCTGCCTGCAACAAAAGTGAACCACTTAATTTTTTAAAACTGTAATTTCACAAAATTTAGTTTGGTGTGACAACATTATACGGTATTGGTTTCCACTGGTGGATAAATATTAGGAAATTGCACAAAAATTACATAGTTTACTGTAAGATTTTGAATCTACTATCATTTCATCCTATTACATGATAGAAAGGATGAAGAAAAGTTCATGTTTACGCTAAATTGTACTTCTTTCATCATCAGCCAAATACACACCCTGTTCACTAATCAAAGAGTGAATTACAGATTAGAAATCAGAAAGTAGATCATGGGATAAATATTCAGTTCAGCTTTTCTAATTAATAGCTATTGGTGCAGGTGTTTGTTTACATTGAGCAAGTAGCTTATTAGTAGCTTATTAGTAGCTTATTAAAAAAAACATTATTAAATCCACCACATGACGGTTCGTAACATCACTTTTCCTCAACATTTCCTTCATGGTGCAGGTTAAACTTCAGACAGAGAAATCTAAATACAGTGCTACAAAAGATTAAATTCAGTCCAGTGGTCGATTTAAATCGCACCCACAGTTTGACGCATGCGCAGAACCTGCGGTTTATAATTTGGCACGTGACTGCTCGTATCTTCACCTCTACTCAACATTTTATTTAATTTATGGTACAAGGTTCAGTTTTCATAGTGCACATCCCATGTTTCTAGAGTAGTCTAAGCCATGATAAGTCGCGCTGTCCTGCCTGTGTACTGAAGATCACAGCATACTCTGTGTAAGTACCCGCATGATTGACTGTTGAGTGACACTAAAGCCACGCCCACCTTGAGGCTAAAGCTCTGAATCGGCTGTTGAGTTGAGTGACGCGTATGGTCACGCCCACCTCGAGGGAAAAGCGCTGATTGAGTAAAAAAAAAAACGCTGGATGTGTGACGTAATACAGACAGATTTTTTTTATGACCTCAATTTTAAATTCTCTCAAATTAATTCAATTTAATAAGAAGAATAATATACGTCTAGATTATTATTATAATATTTTTAATTAAAGTGTCTCTTGCTACATCTTTTCACGATTAATACTTAATTTCGATCCTCTCGTGTACTTTATCCTTTTTTTGGACTTTCAAATCTATAATTCTTTGTCCTTTATATTTTATTTGTTCTAATTTTTTTTGTGTGTGTTATTATTGCTGCAATTGTTATTCTTAATTGTATTTATCATGTTCTGTATTATTTTGTATTGTCTTAATTTTAAAAAAGATTTTTTTAAATTTATGTTTCGGGAAAGAGGAAAGAGGAAGATTTGACAATTGACAGACAAAAACATTTATTTTATTTATTCAGATTGTTAAATCCAGCACATAACTAACTCGTTTTTACTCAACATTTTGATTTGACTTATGGTGCAGGTTAAAGATCAGGAAGATATCTAGGTATTGCAAAAGTTTCAGTTTGGATAAATTTCAGGACTTACTGACAAAGTCCCATCAACTTCTCTCCGGTCAGTTTTGCATGATGTTGTGACAAAATCTGGCTGGACAGACCAGGAACAAAAACCGATTTTCTCCCCTTGTGTCTGGTTTATATGAATGAAACGTAAAGACATAATTGAAAGAGCGAGTTGTGACCAATGTACAGACAATAAAATGTTCTTTTATGTATGTCTAAATGTCCGTGTAGAGATGAGATGAGTTGTAGTAGTGAGTTTTTGCATCTAGCAGGCAGGAAGCTCTGAGCTGCGGCTGTTTTCTTCTCACGAGCTTTTGGTGTTTGACGCACGAGGACGCGCGTCAGTTGTAAATCATCTTGTAAATCACCTCACACTGAGGAAAACTTCCTTACAGGCCAGCTCGTGAAAAAAAAACACAAGAGCTTGTGATTAGGTCGAAGGTGAACACCACACACACACACACACACACACACTTTTCTTCCCAAGCAGTAGTACACTGACGCCGCGCTTTAATTTGTTGCCAACAGGCGGCCCGGTTTAAAAAGCGCGAGCTTCCCTCCACGTCTCCAGGGCAACCGCTAAACGCTCGTGGAATTTACCAGGGCTCCAGCAGCAGCACGCACACGGGATCGCAGGTCCTCATCGAGATCTGTCCCGAGAGAGGATCTACTATTTAAAAAAAAAAAAAAAAAACTTCACTCTTCGTTCAACGCTTTTCCTGTTTCCGTTGAAAGCACCGAGTCGTGACCGGACGCGCACAGGATCAGCGCGCGAAGATACATAGATGGGCGCGAGCGCCATCAGAGTTCCAACAGCTCAGAGATGTCCACCGCAGTTTCTCTAAACGCCTCGTCTATCTCCCCGACCACGACCCCGACGGCTTCCCCTGCGGATCAGCTCACAGCCATGATGATCACATGTAAGTCAAAGTTATGAGGGATATGATCCTTTAATGCAATGAGTCCTGTAGCACCATGACTTTATTTGTCTTAAATATAAGTCTGATTAGGTGAAATGTGTGTGTTGGTTGATGTCTTTGATTGTAGTCAATCAATGCATATGAAAGTGCATTTGTTTTGTCACTGGTGCTGTTCCCTCTAGACTTGTGGTTCTCAAGCTGAGGTCTTGGGACACCCAGGAATCATTTAAGGATAGCAAGCAGAGTTAGTGATTGTTGTTGCTGCTGTAGTGGTAGCACAAAAAAAATGTCCTACCATTATAAAAAGTATATTGTATTTATTTTTTAAAAAGTGTTTGCATTGACATTTGACAGGATCTAATATCTCAATATCTCAAAAAAAATCTTACAAATAATGTCAATGTGAACTTTATGTTCTGTGAAAAGTTCTGAAAATAAGAAGACTCACAAAGTATTTTGCTTTACTTCCTTGAGCCTAACATTGACGTACTTTACATTTCCCAATGTGACAACCTCTTTTCTATAGAGTACATGTTTCCCATGTACAGTACATTGTTTCTTTCCATTGCCGTCTCAGGGAGTTTTTCCTTGCCACCGTCACCCTAGGTTTCCTTAATCAGCATCATTTTGATGACATTTCTTTGATGACATCACATTTCTTGTTTTCTTTTATATATCTCAATTCAAATCAAATATGGTCTAGCCTACTTTTAAAACATGCACGTCAAGTACTACTGATGTAAACTTAGTCTGGATCAATGGTGCACACTAAAGGTATAAATGATGTACAGTATCATTAACACCACCGTCTAAATAAAAAGAAAAGATACAGCTCGGTACTATATCACAATAATAATAATAGCTAATATGCAAAAGCAGACATGGCGGTCCAATTCTAATAATTAAAAAAATTCAAAAAATCTGATTTACTGGTGAATTTCTAGGTATTCCAACATGTACACATGTAATGCTGTACAATCAGACTGTACCATTAGCTACTAGCTTTACTATGAAACTTCTTTCACCTAATGGAATCTAAAGGCATGTTCAGGCTAATAGCTAGTTAAAGTCTTTTCAGGGAAAAAGATGTACAACGGATGTCCTCTTAAAAAAGTACAGTTTGGCACCTCTATTTCTGAGAATGTGCAACATTAAATCCTTTCAGTTTTCATTTGATCAGTAAAGTGGTTGATGAATGGCGGTTAACATGACCATCAACAGCACTTTTAACACTCTGATTAATGAGACTCCTTTCTTTTCCCTCCTCAGTCTCTTCTCTGGTGGTTTTTGTGCTGATTGTTCTGCTGGGATCTCTCATCTATCGTAAGGACCCTTTCTGCTGTAAATCCCAGGCTTATCGTGACTCACATGCTGACTTGGTAAGACTCACTACATTATGCTCTCACTCCCGTAACCAAAAAAAAAAAAAAGAATAAATAAAATAATCAGCCCCATTGTGTGCATTTTGAAATACAAACAAACACACAAATAAATAAACAAATAAATACAGTAAGTAAATAAATAAATATTGTAATGATACATTTCTCAGAAGCTCCCTTTGCTGGTCTGCTTCATGAAATCTGTATTTTTGTTCAGTTTAGAGATACAGTATCTCTCTTTCCTGGCGATATCCCCCACTGTAACCTAGCGCTATTAGGAACTGTTCCAAATGTAGGAGTTCTGTGTCAGGAATGTCAGAGATGTTTCATCAAATACTGGCTGTGTTTTCTAAGTATTCTTAATATTATTTGCAATGTATTGTTTTTTTTTAATAAGTATTATTAATATGATATTTCATTCCTATAAACATATATTCAAACTAATGATTAATGCGATTCAGTTTTTCCTTTCTGTTTTCAGTTGCAGAATTTATTCAGATTTTTATTTGCAACTCAAATCATGATTCATTTATTTAAATGTTTAAATAAATGTTTAATAAACAGGTCATATCCTGTATAATTCATTGATTGGTTTTAAAGCCGCCACATTAATGCAGAACCAAATTTTTGTGGTGCACTCAAGTTTGACTCCACTCAGATTTCAGATCAGAACGAATGCAGCTCCAGTATAGGTCCTGAAGCACTGAAAATTCAGTACTTGTATCTGGAGCTCAGTCCTGGTGTCTATTTGTATGCTATTTGCTTTCCACGGGGTGCTTGAAAATGTGATTCTGAGCTACTGGGCAGAAAAAAAGAATGATTTTGACTTTTTTTCAGTACGCAGGAGGTTTGAGAGTAGACTTACTGTACACTGCGGGCAATAAAATTAGCATCATATTTCAGAGGCTGTGAAACTGGTATAGTAATGTTCTATTTAAAAAGTGTGCCATCCCGTGCCACTCCATCTCTGGTGCAAGAGAAAGTGATACATGTCATGAGATATCTCTACAAATACAAGTTCCACTAAATAGGACAGAATGGCTTGATTGTTCCTAAAAGCCTATTGACTCACAGTGTACTGTATCTTGGCAAACTTTACACAGTAATCGGATACGTGAGCTTGTGGAGGAGGGAATCTCCCTGTTCACTGCTGGTGGGAGCCGAGCTACGCTCTCTGATAGATCAGCTGACCTCTCGCCCTGTTTGCCTTCACACATGCGCTAGCGGAGGAGGGCTTCCTGACCTCAGTGCATTGTGGGTAGAGTAGGAACATCCGTACAGCTCATGACTGTTTTTTAATGAATAATGGCAAATGACTGGTTATTATTATGTAGGAAAGTGTTTAGTCTTTTTCTTGCTGTGTCAGGCTATTATTAGGTAGAATTGTTCAGCCATCCTTCCCTTCTCCCATTCTTTCTTCTGTGTTGGTACATCATTGCGTATAAAAGTACTCAATCTTTCTTTCTGTCTGTCTGTCTGTCTGTTTCCTATGTAGAAAATTGTTGTCATCCTTCCTTCGTTCCTTCCTGTTTTTTGTGTTGGTTCATCATTATGTATAAAAGTGTATGCTTCATCAATCATTCAATATTCTTTCTTTTTTTTCTTTTTTACTTTCTTTTCTAGCAGTCTGTCCTTGGGTAGACAAGTGTTCAATTACCCTTTTTTCCTTTTTGCCCTTCCTTCCTTGCCCTTCATCTTTATCAATATGTATAAAAATGCTCAGTCTTTCTTTCTTTCTTTCTTTCTTTCTTTCTTTCTTTCTTTCTTTTTCTGTCAGTCTACAATTAAATGGAAAATCGTTGAATCAGCCTTTCTATAACTCCTCCTTTCTCTTTCCTTCCTTTTTCATCATTATGCATAAACTTCCTTAAAAATGTCTTTCTTTCTTTCTTCTCTGTGTCAGTCTATAATAAGAAGAAATCAACAAAATGTGTTCAGTCATCCTTCATTCTTTATTTCCATCCTTCTTTCCTTTCGGCCTTCTCTTTTTTCCTGTGCTGATATATTATTATGTAGAAAATGTTTAGCCTTTATTTCATTTCTTTTTTCCTTTTAACCTTCTTACTTATCCCATGAATAAAATCCCCCTTTTGCTGGAGGGACATACCTACTTGCAGTATAGAAATATGTGATAAGTGTTTCATTCTGGTTGTTTTCTGAATTCATAGGAACATTTGATCTTCACAATACTCGGCCCTCCAGTAGTCCACCTCTCACAATTAAATTTTGTTTACAGAGTGTGTGTGTTCTTAGATAAAAACTGGTCACACATCAGTTTTAAATGATGGTTTTTACCTGTGCCATAGTTGGACAGGACATGTGCCCCATCTTGCAGCCCACACCTTAGCAAGAAGAGTTTACTTTTCCTGTTTAGTGCAAATCTTAAGAAGGTCCAGGAGGCACTTAGAGCTTATCTTAATGGAACAGAGACAGTCTTTTCCCAATCTTACTCTAAACCAGAGGAAACCCTTGGCCACTTCCTGCTTTGTTTGGCTCTGGAATGAGCATCCAGATGCTGATGTTACATGTCAGGAAGAAGCAGAGGTCATCTTTGTACTCACTTCGTCACTACATTATTACACGAATAGGAAATCGCTCCTTAGACCTATCAAGACAGCCACATAAAAGAGTTCATAATGTTGTAATGACAACTGAAGATTTGTAGCATGCATTAATTTCTTAAACCAACTGGTTCATTATAGACTAATCTATTCTATATATTCTATTCTATCTTTACATACTTCAAACCATACTTTTCCACGAATGCTATCTCGACGTTCCTGTGGGTGAGGGGAAGGATTGAGGAGACAAAAGCTCGATTTTAGTTCGAGCTCTGAAAAAAGGCACCGTTGATATTGTTCTCCAACTTCGGGGCTTGATTTTACACGCTTGAGCTTTTTCACTCTCCCTGAATCAGAGCGCTGAACAAAACAGCCAAGACTCTTAAAAGTGTGAACCAATGAGGGAAAGTAACCCCTGACCCCACTTTTCCCAAAATGTGTCTCTCTTAGTTCTGGTTGGGGGAGCAGTGGGAAAGGTCAAAGCACGTCATAGTGAGTGACGTCACTGTCGAAGTCAGAGTTGTGATGAAGCTCATTACGTGTTTTAAGAGACTGTAGAGCAGCCACAGTTGTTGTAGGAGCACCAGAGCTCACATCACAAAAAGAATCTCTACCTTAGACCACCTCACGGAAAAATGATTGCTGCTTGAGTGACATGCGGCGCTATAAAACAGAACACGCTCGTTAAGTGGTACCTGCTGGAGAAACAAGCGAGGAACATTGCAAAGCCTTTAAAAGGCTAGTCTTTGGGGTTGGTTACTAAGGGTCCTGGATGACACAGTGTGACGCTGCTTTGTCTCTGGAAACAAAGGCTCCCATTTAGACGTGGGGTAATCACCTAATGTCCGGCTGAGACAGAAGAATCCCCCAGCATCATAGAGAGGTGGCCAGCCCTAATCACATTTGGCATGGGGGCGGGTGGTTGCGAGGAAGTCGCATGGTGGTCCAGTCAATGGCCCTATAATTTACGGCTGACCAAAGGTCCCTAATGGGGTCTTGGCTTAACTTGGTAGACGTCAGAACGGGACAGGGCACAGTGGCAACACGAAGAAGATGACATGAATTTATAGCCATGTGGTGTCATTCACACGTTAGATGAGTATAGTACAGTATCTTAAATACTGTCTAATCCTGGGTTTATACTATATATCATTTGGTTGTATGACAAGATCGTGGTCTTAAAGGGCATTATGTGATGTGCTGACCAGTTTGATGTAAAAACTTTGGTGACCAAAGACATCAAGTGTCAAGTGTGGAGATTTTGGGATTAAAAATCTTGTGTGAATCTTCTTACAATTCTTGTCACCAGTATGGCAGCATAGGATTACATAAAACTCGTTGAAAGCATCCACAGACGTAGTTGTGGCAAAGGCAAAATATAGAAGAATAAAAAGAAAGAAAGCGAAACACTTTGCCTGAAGTCTTGCCTGCAGTATGTTTTAGCTGTGAAAATGTGTTCTTTCAGGAGTCTTCTTCTCAACACTACAGCAGCAGGCAGACTTTGGTCGGTCCACCTTTTATCGATTCTACCCCAAACATTGAAGGCCTTAATAACATCGACCCGCAGGTAAAAAAAAAAAAAAAAAAAAAAGAATTACTCTATTGTTATAATCTTTTGCATTTGTTATAACTCTGTTGCAATTCGAAATCTTTCCATGTCTCAGTCAGAGCAGCTGTTTTGCGTGGGCATGCCCAGCACATACTGCCTCCCACCTATGGACACAGCCATGCCTCATCTGCCCTCCTATGAGAGCGTTCGTAAGAAGGACAGACAGCGGCAGATCCATCTGATGATTGCAGACCGCTTTGGTCTGAATGGACCCATGGAAGCAGAGGTGAGACCCTTTAACCAAACATGTTTATGAAAGCACAGTTCATGTCTGAGGTGAATTATAATAATCGAATCAGTAGAGTTATTGCTCCGGTCTGCCCTGTAATTGGACTAAATGATAATGGATTTTGTTGTAGCGATTATCCTCAATTTTGTCTGCGCTGTTATGAGCATGTCACAGTGACGCAGATGCAAACAGCTGCTCACCTGCTCTGTTGCTATGGTATTTTTTTTTTTTTTTAGCCTTTGATGTCAGGATTGTAGAGCGCTCTATGACTGGGGAGTTTCACATAAGTGCATGAACTAATGGAAGGGAAAAAAGGCCTGTCAAACACAATGAATGGTGAAAAGTAAACAGCAGAAGAGAATGTGGTTTATTGTCCTGTTTTATACTCCTCCGTGTGACCCTGTCAATAGGTGGACCAAGCCGCCCCCTCATTTCGTCACTCACGGAATGCTTTCCTCATTCACCAGGGTATTAACTTGCTATACCCTAAGAAAACAAGGCAAGAGTCCTACCTTTAAATGGAAAAAAACATATATGGAACGGCTTACCAGAAAGGGATGGATAAAAATCTTAGAAGCTGAACAGTGACCTGAAATCTCTATGCAAATGTTCTATGTAAATATTTCAGAAAGATTTAACATGGCATGTGGCCTTGCTTGTTTGTTTTATTTAAGATATAGAAGATATAGCATTTCACTAACAGACAAACTGTAGGAGGGACAAAACGGAGCCCCCCCTCCCCCCGCCAATAATTCAATAGCATGTAGATCCACCATCATACAGCACAAACTTGAATCAATCAATTCCTGTATTCATCATTGTGGAGAAACTATGACACAGTCATCTTTACAACATTGCTTTAGGTTATTGAGGTCTTTAAGGTCTCTCCACAGCGTTTCAGTTGGGTTGAGGTCTGAACTTTGACGAGCCATTCCAAAATCTTCATGTTTTTATTTTACTGCCATTCTGGTGTAGATTGAATGGTGTGCATTGGATCATTGTCCCGTTGTATGACCAAATTTGATCAAGCTATAGGTGTTAAACAGATCTTACAATTGTCTCTAAAATACAGAGGAGCACATACTGTAGTTGACTCAATGTGTGGAAAGTGCCCAGGTCCTGTGGCTGCAAAAATAAATCCAAATCATCATCCTTTTGCTGCTTAACAGTGGTCATGAGGTGTTTCTGCTGAAAGGCTGTTTGGTTTTCACCAAACATGGAGCTGGACATTAATGCTAAACAATTCCTCTTTGATCTCATCTGTCCATTGGACATTGTTCCAGAAACCTTGTGCTTTGTTCAGATGCAGTTCTGTGAACCTTAGTTGTGCTTCCATGTTCTCTTTAGACAGAAGAGGCTTTCTCCTGGCAACCCCTCCAAACAATCCATACTTGTTCAGTCTTCTTCTTATTGTGCTGTCATGGACTTTAACATTGAACATGCTCAGTGAGATCTGTAAGGTCCGAGATGTAGCTCTTTGGTTTATTTGTATTTCTCTGAGCACTGGAAGGTCTGACCTCTGGGTGAACATGATGTAGCGTCCACTCCTGGCAAAATTGCCAACTGTTTTGAATTCTTTCCACTTGTAAATAATCTCTCATTGTAGAACAGTGAACTCCAAATTGTTTCCATATTGATGTGCAACATCAGTTTAAAAAATAAATAAATAAAACCATTGTTTTGTCTTTCGCGCTTGGCATTGTGTTAACCCACACCTGAATTCTCTAAACCAGCAAACTGCCAAAACTTCTGTTTTTATAGAGATTTGCATACCTGTAAATGATCAATTAATCTAGGGCTGATGATTAGCAGCACCTGGCTGCAACTTACCCTCTTAAAGGGTAGGTCATTCCAGTCATATGACTGTTAATTAGTTACGTAATAATTATTTATAATGCAACTTATTCATATTCATAAAAATGTAAATCTTGCCATGTTTGTGTTTCACAGAATCCGCCCACATATGAGGAGAGTGTTCGCCAATCTCTTCAGTCACTTCAGGCTCCGGATGCCCCATTCGACCCCGTCCCACCACCAGTGATGCCACAAGCTGTTCTCTCTGAGCCTCCGAGTGACTTGCCTCCATATGAGGAACTACCTCAGACTCCTGCTTCACCAGACAGTAATAATGCTCCTGATCCAGAGGAAGCTGATAAATGAAGGAGACTTATATTGCTTTAGTCTTTCCAGTGACAATAGACAGTAGAAAAACTATTGTTGTCTTCAAACAAATTTAACATGGATTATGGGAATATTGTTAAGGCTGGTGCTGCTCAAAGACCAAAGATGTGAAGAAGAACAAGCCTTTACACAAACACTGTAACACCAACGCAGAACCACAAGGAAAATGCTTCCAGTATTCAGGCAAAACCATTGAAGCACACAGAATGTGTCTGTGTGTTTGAAGAACAGTCTACAAACTAAAGTTTTTCTCTGACAACAAGTCTGCAGATACAGGTGGACACATATGGACAACCATAATTCAGCTTTAATAAATGTGACTAAACTTTCTCAGGTAATTTTTAGACCACAGTCTGTTAGAGACATGGTTGATATTGTTTCATTTTCATAAATGTAATACATTTGGACAGCGTTTGTACAGTGACGCAAGTGTCAGTGCAACTTCAGTAGTGGTTAATTCAATATTATGGGTCCTTCTTAAAAATATGGAATTCACAGGCAAACTCAGCAATACCAAGTTTTGAAATATTACTGACGTGGATGATCTATCGTCAAGTCAACAGTCAAGAGCCACTTTCATGAATGTAAATACAGACGGTTTAAATAAATGATGCAAACACACAGAAGAACAGGAAGGCCAGATTAGAAAAAAAAAAAAAGTTAAATTAAGGTCGAAAGTCTACACTTCATATCATATCTGCATTACTTTATTTCAAATCTGAGGCAAAAATTGGAAAATTTAGTCTCTGTCCAAGTACCTACACTACCGCTCAAAAGTTTGGGATCACTTGCAAATTTCTTCTTTTTGTTCTTGATTAGTGATTTTTTTTTCTACATTCTACAACAATACCAGGGATTTCAAAACTACAACAACAAAAACAGTCAATGGCTATATTAAGACATGGAGGTCAGCCTTTCTGGAATAGTTCTTGCAAGAACTACTTTGCATTTGCAAAACCAATCAAGCACCATGATGAAACTGGCTGTCATGGAGACCATCCCAGGAAAGCAAAATCAAAACTTACTGTACCTCTGCTGCATTTAGAGTTACCAGCCTCAAAAATCACCAATTTACAGCACCTCGGATTAGATCTGTTATAAAGGCCTTACAGATCATGAGTAGCAGACACATCTCAATATCAAATGCTCAATGGAGATTATTGCATATTGTGGACACCTACAGCATTGCTTCACAATGTAGAAAGAAATAAAAATCAGGAACGACCATGGAGTTAGAAAGTGACCCCAAACGTTTGAGCGGTGTATTTACATTGACTGTACTGTATATATTTTTAGTTACATTTTTTCCTGACACCTTGTAATTGTAGTTATTTTCTATTTTATTATTACTATTATTATTATTATTATTACAACTCATGCTGACTTAATAGTATGACACACACATGCACCATGCACTACTGCTGTGTCCTCTTACATACAGGCTACATGTTCTCAGGGAACATGTCCTAGCTCAAGAAGGTGAGTAAAAAAAAAAAAACACGTAAAAAATTGTCATCAGGGTTTTTCTTTCTTAGAATGCATCATATTAAACAGTTTGCATAGCTTTGGAACAGGAGTAGTGGTATACGTCCAGACTTTAAACAAATCTCCACTGGCATTGGCAGTTTAGGAATGCGCTTACACTGTGTCTGGGAAATTGTCTTTTACCGTCAAGTCTCTGAGACAGGAATTAAAATATAATTATCCAACCAATAAATTAATGAATCAAAGATCATCATCGAAGGACGAAATTAGTGAGAAAACCTTATTGATCCAGCATCTGTATTCTCAGGTGGTACTTTTAACCTATAATCCTTATCTGCTCTGACTGAAAGAACGCAGATGAACACACTCGCTTTTCGTTGTTTCTGGATCTCTTTGCATTTAGCAAATTTCGCCTGATTTGCATTTCAATTCATTTGAATTTTCTTTGGCAGCCAGTGGGTGGAGTGGTACAGCAGATAGTCATCATTGCTTATTCGAACACATTTGAAGTTGGACATTTGTGAAGCAATGTGACTCCTTGTGCAAATGTTATTTCCATTATTCTGTGTACGGTATACCATTAAAATCAGTGATGGCAATTTGAGAGCAATATGTCTGGCGTAGGTGTAAATGTAAGATATGTTGTAAAAAGTAAAAAAAAAATATTCTTGTATTTGCTCTCTCTTATTTTTCCTGCTCAATCTCCATAATGCCTTTCTGCAGGCTGAAGCTGCTGAATTGATGTTTGTTAAACTGCGCCTCCTAGCTGCATGTGCAGAAACACCATATCTGGCCATAGAGCTAGTAAATGCTTGAACGAGCTTTTGAGAACTTTCCAGAGCTACAAATGCTCTTAAAGCTCCTATTGTTCTGTAGTATCCTTATAAAAGTGCTGTAAGCGTCTGCCTTTAAAGACAGCTGCTGCTGGCCCTCAGGGAGAAAGTCACCGTAGTGTCGACGATGCTGGGATGCTGGGAACGTAACAGTTGGATAATCTCTTAAACAATTGTCCTCAGTGTAACGTGACCGTTCAGGTCATGGATCATCTAAGACATGGCTAATTAAAACGAGGAACCATGGGGAGAGTCGACTTCATCACTGATGTTCCTCTGCCCCATTAAGGAGGAGTTAAAGATAAAACTTCTTTAGATTAAAATGGTTGTTGGATAACCTGACAAACATCTAAGGAAAAGAGCTGATAAAGTACTTAATGTTCTAACACTGTTATCTTTCATTTTAAAACTCTGGAGACATCTTCCACTTTTCGAACAAAACCTCATTATCAATAATGAAAAACTACAATATTATCAGCCAAAACAAAATGTTGGTGTCTTTCAGGTTATACATATAATACAGAAATTGTGTGTGTCAAAGAAGCTACTTCTGAAGTTAATGAAACATGGAAGTGACCAATCTTGTGTCCGTAAAAATTTACTTCAGCAGTTTTGGAAAGATGTTTTTATATGTGCCCCCAAAAATGGCCATTTTTCAGCGTTATACTGTCTCGCTGCAAACAATAATAATTAAAAATGCAATTATTTATATTTCTTCATAAGTATTGATACTACAATTAGTGTAGGCTTCTAGAGGCATATGACCAGTAAATATCTTTGCCTAAATGAAAGTATTTGGTAAAAGCCCAAAAAGCTAAAAATTTGTAGTGTCCGTAACCATGCCAAATTCATGTTGCGATATCTTAACAATCTTTGCATTTTATAATAATATACTTTTTCAGGCTTATGTCTTTTCATGTGAAATCTAAATTGGCCAAGTAACAATTAAGATCATTGAAAGGTTTGATGAAAAAAAAAGTTGCAGACACTACAGTACATAAAAGAGCATGAAATTGTATTAGCAAATGTGTTTCTTTTTATCTGGTAAAAATATAAATGTGTAAGAAGCATTAAGTATTATGAAAAATGCTGTTATATGATCTTATCTAAAAATTCACTTTTTCACCAAGGTGAGACACTTGCACCAATACCATGTTATAGCCACATGCACAGTATTAGGCAGCAGTGAACACGAATTATGTGAAGAAGAATCAGATACTGTACATACTGGTTAGATAAATTAATTAATTTCTTGATTAGAGAAATTAATTAGTCACAGTTAAGATGAGGTCAGAATATGTCATGCTATGACAGTGGGTTTATGTATTATCTTAATCACACAACTCTGCTCATGACTTATATAATAAAACACAATGAGGTGTTCTGTCAAAGCAAAATAATTATAAAACATAGTGGTTCAATGAAGTGGAGAGCATTTATGATCATGGAATAAATATGTTTCCAAAAACATCACATCCCATGGTGTTCACGTACACTTTAACAATTAATTTCTTAATAAAAGGCATGTCATCTTTCAACCAATAGTTATAGTACCCTAATTCCAAAAAGAAATTGGGACATATTGGGACTTGTACTATATTGAAAACACTGCAAATCATTATTTGATGATTTACCATGTAAATTTAATAATATTTTGAAAATATGCACTCATTTAAAATTTAGAAGCTGCATCACGATGTTGGGACAAGGCTACTTTAGGACTAAAAGGAGTTTTAAAGAAAGGTTTAATCCTTCTAGAGCAGGGGTACTAAAATATAAATTTGAAAGGTCCACTTACCAAATTTCTATTCAGTCCGAGGTCCGGAAAAATGACAGTCCAATTTCAAATAGAGAACTACAAACCCAAAATTTTCAAACAATATCCAAAAATGACATGGTAGTCCTTTCAGTGTTAAAGGTGACATCATCTTTGTGCCACCAGTTGTTTGAACTTGGGCATAAAAGGTGTGAGGACCAGGTGGAGGCACTGATGTAAATGTTCATTGGTGAGGGAGCTGCGATATGTGTTTTTCACCGTGCTCACAGTTGAAACGGCAGATTCATAGCAGTACGTTGAGGAAAACATTGTGAGAATTTGAAGGCCATTTTCTGCAGGACAGGAACACCTGCTGCAGTAACCATCTGTGTCCAGAAGGTGAGATGGTGACCACTTTTAATTGTTAGATTAAGCACATTGGTTTTCTGTTTCACACGGGGAGCACAACTGCATATTTTTCTGTCCACTCACTCTTAAATTCGCTGTTTTCAAAATCAACTTATATCAATGGCCAGCTTTGAGCACACCATTAGGATATTAAGGACATATTATAATAAATAGAACGACCCATCACTAGAAGACTCAAAGATATATCACGGGAAAACACAGTGGCGCACTTCATAGAGAACTCATTTGGATTATGATTAAATTAGAATGTTTGTATTGATGTCGGTCCAGATTTAACTGTATTTGGGTCCGGATGCGGACCGGAGTCCGCCTATTGAGTACCCCGGTTCTAGAGCATGGATTGGATTATCCAATACGTTCAGGGTAATATTTCCCAATATCATCAAGAAACTCAAGGAAACCCATCAAACCTCAATGTATAAAGGCCCAAAAACCACTTCTGAATACGAGTGATCTCCGATCCCCCAGACATATCCCTCAGGACATCATGATCTGAGCTCAGGAACACTTGATGCACAAATGCAGCTTAAGGTTTAAGGAAGCCATACATCAACACTGTCTAGAGGCGTCACAGACTTCTCAGGGCTCCGTATCATATGAGATGTACAATGTCACACTGGAAACATGTTTTATGGTTCAACATATCAAATAGTTTTTGGAATGAACAGGCGTCATGTCAAAGAGGAAAAGGAACATCCAAGCTGTTATCAGCATCAAATAGCAGCTGAAGACCTGCATAATGGAAGAAATGTCTGGACTGATTGTACTTGCTATGGTTCCTTCACACATGTGTTGGAGCACACCAAAAATCACCCGCACTTGGAACATTGGACATTTGCAATTGCAAGTTGCACAGAGCATATATACTGCACATTTCTGGTTCCGTTTACATATAAATGAGGACTGCTATTGCACTATTGGAATTTTAAGATGGGCAATATCACTGCTGCTCATCCTTTCATTTCCCATATTGCTGCTGTTTTCATACAGTTTTTGATTTTATATTTTAAATTCTTTTCTATTGGCATTTTTTTCTTCTCTTTCGTTTTAGGTCACAAACAGTTATGTAAGCATTTCACTGCATATTATACTGTGTATGGTTCTGTATGTAACGGATAAAAACAGATACTCCCAGGTACTCCCACTAGACAAGTTAGTACCTGCTATCTCATAGCACTCCATCATCTGCGTTTTAGGTTCTCTCTTGAAGTTTGTCCTGTAACACACAAACCAGAAAGACACAGAAACCACATCTGGCCTCTTCCATGTCACAAAGGTACTGAGTGTTTGGTACACCCGAAATTCCATAATTGTTAAATAAATGTCTAATCATAGACAGCGTAACAACCATATCAACAAATAAAGGTTGTTCCTTAACATTTTCTTCCTGTTAATTATTAGCCACCACCATACAAGTCTCTGGAAATTACTTGTTACTATTATACAATGGATAATGTATTAGACCAAGAGCATACTGTAATTATAAACCTGTGCCTTGCATTATATTCAGTGATATTGTCGGAGCTGCTGTTGTACCACCAATCAGACTCCAGAATTGCCAACACTGCAAGGATGGAAGGATGGAGATATGTATATTTTGTCTCATTATGAACTCTAAAATAGACTGACTTTACTGTCTGTGTAGCATCACCACTTTATAATCAGTGCCAAAATACCAGATTTACATTATTTCATGTCTCCCAACATGAAAATGAAATATAATAGAATTCAATAAAATACATTTCTTACACTTAATTTATTGTATCACATTTCTACAAAAATACCACTTGTGCATGTCCAAACTAAATTTCAGTGCCAGAAAAAAGGCTGATAAACAGAGGTCAACATGTTATGAATTATAATATTTAAAACACAGAAACAAAAGGACACCAATCAGATTTATGAATATTGCAGACATGGAAGCAGTAAAAAATGCTGAACAGATTCAAATGATGAATTGGGATCAATACAGAAAGTGACCAACTAGTGAACACTAGTGGCCAATATTAGTACTACATTAGTACTACAGCTCAGAATATATACTGTACATATACTGATCAGCCATTAAAACATTAACACCACTCAGGTTTTGAGTTTCCCTTCTGTCACCTCTTGAGAAATACCTCTGGGGTGTCATGTGGTCTCTGGCACCATTAAATTGGCAACAGATCCTGTGGGTATCTATGTTGGGCATCTGTGGATCAGACTTGTTTGTCCGGTGTATCACATGGGTGCTGGATCACATTGGGATCTGGGGAGTTTGGAGGACAGGTTGGGCTCTTTGCCTGCTGGGCTCCATGTTCTGGGGTCTTTCTATTATGGATAGCAGTGACTTTTCTTTGGAATCTGACTGAATGGGCTAGCCTACAGTCCCCACAGACATGGGTTAACCTTGGGTATGCATAATTCTGTCACCAGTTTATTAATTCATTCATTAACTCATCTTTTATACCGCTTATCCTGTACAGGATTGCGGGGGGCCTGGAGCCTATCCTAGGAGACAAGGCAGGGTACACCCTAGGATAGACTCCTAAGATAGGCTCCAGGCCCCCTGTAACCCTGCGCAGGATTCTAATGTGATCAATGAATTGGCACCCTGGACAAGGTGCCAATTCATTACATGGCACACACGCACACTGCAAGCAATTTGGGGATGCCATAAACCTAATCTGGATGTCTTTGGACTGTGGGAGGAAACCAAGGTACAGTATACAGAGGAAACCCACCAAGCATTGGGAACATGTAAACTCCATGTACACAGACCACGAGGTGGGAATCGAATCCCAACCCCTGGAGGTGTGAAACCTAACCACTATGCCAATGTGCTGCTTGCAGTCAGTTTACTGGTACAGTAAAACCTCGGATTACGAGTAATGAGTTTTATGAGTTTATGTCATGAACTAACCTCGGTGACCAGAAGACGTAGCTTAGCGGTTAGCCCAATGTAGCGTGGATGGTAAACCCAAACGCGGAGTAACAGCGAGTAGGCAGGATAACCACGCGATTTATTCTAAGGACTCTCCCGAAAACGGAGCAAGGGAAAAACACAAATTTAACCCGCGTCCTAAAATACACACACAACGATAGGAAGCAACAACCAAAAGATAGTGAGTACTCACGGTTTGATGAACGCCAACCTGAACCGACATGGGCCGAACTCAATGACAGAGTGGTAAGCCAACGTTTGTTTACCTTTTTATACTTCCTGGTTTGGCGCCCGCCTTACTTCCGGGTCCTAGTGCCGGGCGCAGATTGAGTGTGTATGACAGTTTATGAGTGTTCCGCAAGACGAGCAAAGATTTTTTATAAATTTTGACTTGCAAAGCGAGCACTGTCTTAGTTTACGAGCACGGAGTATCATGTATCACGCATGCGCTTCTTGTTTTGACGCCGAGCGTCACGTGATCACAACTGAGCCAATGGTTTTTCTCTCTCTTGCGCTGCTGGTAATCATCTACCCTTCTGGGTCTTAGTGCTCGCACACACACACACACACTCTCTTGTCTTTAGTGTGTGTCAGTGTTTAAGTATGTGTATTATGTGAAATTTGACACAGTGCCGATTAACTCGGTCTCTCTCTCTCGCTTTTAATGTGTGTGGTAAGCCAACGTTTGTTTACCTTTTTATACTTCCTGGTTTGGCGCCCGCCTTACTTCCGGGTCCTAGTGCCGGGCGCAGATTGAGTGTGTATGACAGTACCCCCCTGTCCAGGACCGGCTCCTGATGGTCCTGGGGTGGAGGATACCCCGCGACGGTAGTCTCGAATCAGTTCGGGGTCGAGAATGAACCGGGCCGGGATCCAAGACCGCTCCTCGGGGCCGTAGCCCTCCCAGTCAACAAGGTACTGCGTACCTCTGCCCCGAGGGCGCGAGTCAAGGATTCGGCGTACGGTGTAGGCGAGACCGCCGTCGATGGTCCGGGGAGGAGGAGCTGGGGGGGTGGGTGGAATCATGGGTGATGTGATGAATGGTTTGAGTTGAGAAATATGGAATACTGGATGGATCCGGAGTGCCGCAGGCAGCTGGAGCCGGTAGGTGACAGGGTTGATACGATGAGTGATGCGATATGGTCCGACGAATCTGGGGGAGAGTTTTTTGGATTCTGTGCGGAGGTGCAGGTTTCTAGTAGACAGCCATACTTTGTCACCTACGTGGTACAATCGTCCCGGTGGGTGTCGACGGCGATGTTGGATGGCGTAGCGGGTGTTGGCTTGTTGGATGGCTGCGTTGGCGAGGCGCCATATCCGTCGACACCTACGGACCAACTGTTGGTACATCAACCTCCGGTTCTTGGTGTTCGAACATCGGAGGTTGGAAACCATGGCACACCTCAAATGGGCTTAGCTTGGTGGCGGTGGAGACGTGAAGGTTGTGTGAAAGTTCCGCCCAAGTGAGGTGGCGGGCCCAGGAGCGCTGACGATCTGCCACGAAACACCTCAAGTAGCGCTCCAGTTGTTGGTTGGTCCGCTCCGTCTGACCATTGGTCTGAGGGTGGTAGCCAGATGAGAGACTACAAATGGAGTTGATCAGACGGCAGAAGGCTTTCCAGAACCGGGCAGTGAACTGGGGCCCCCTGTCCGAGACGATGTCCTTGGGGAACCCATGCAGTCGGACTACGTGCTCTAATATCAGCTCGGCTGTCTGTTTAGCTGACGGGAGTCCGGAAAGGGCCACCAGGTGCACAGCTTTGGAGAAACGATCCACAATGGTTAAAATGGTGTCCTTATTTTCTGAAGCCGGCAGGCCCGTGATGAAATCAACGGCAATGTGCGTCCAGGGCCTTCGGGGAACTGGGAGCGGGTGGAGTTCCCCGGGTGTTGGTTGGTTTGTGTCCTTGGCCCGGGCGCACACTGGGCATGCCTGAACGAACTCATTGACGTCCTTGGCCATGGAAGGCCACCAGAAGGCACGGCGGATGAACTGGATGGTGCGTTGGGTGCCTGGATGTCCGGAGATGGGAGTGGAGTGACCCCACTGGATGACCTCCGTTCGAAGGGTCTCTGGAACATAGAGTCGTCCAGGCGGCACACCTGCCGGTTCGTTCTCCGCAGGCTGTGCCTGGCGAACCCTGGTCTCCAGTTCCCAACGGAGTGGGGCGATGATCTTTGATGGTGGCAGGACAGGCGCGGGGTCCGCCCGGGGGCTGTCCTCTTCATGTTGTCGTGAGAGGGCGTCAGCTTTGATGTTCTTGGACCCCGGACGGTAGGACAGATGGAAATTATACTGCTCGAAGAACAATGCCCACCGCGCCTGTCGAGGGTTCAGCTGCTTAATGTTGCGGATGGTGATGAGGTTCTGATGATCGGTCCAGATGAGGAATGGTTCTCTGGCGCCCTGGAGCCAGTGTCGCCATTCTTCCAATGCCCACTTTATGGCCAGCAGCTCGCGGTCCCCTACCCCGTATCGCTGCTGAGTGGAATCAAATTTTTTGGAAAAGAAACTGCAGGGGTGCAGCTTCTGGTCTGGACCTCGTTGTGAGAGGACCGCCCCGGCGCCCACATCCGAGGCGTCCACCTCCACAACGAACGGTTGATCTGCATCCGGGTGAAGGAGAATGGGGGCGGTGGTAAATCGATGGCAGAGTTCATGGAAGGCGGATATGGCCGTAGGGTTGAGCTGGAAGTGATGGGGCGAGAGTCTGGTCAGAGCAGTTAAGGGGGCCGCAACTGTACTGTAGCCCCGGATAAAGCGACGGTAGAAGTTCGCAAACCCGAGAAACCGTTGAAGCTGCTTGAGGGTCTTGGATAGGGGCCAATGACGCACAGCCTCTAGCTTCTGCGGGTCCATGGCCACACCCTGGGGCGAGATAACAAAACCCAGGAACGTGGTGGAGTGCTCGTGGAAAGCACACTTTTCCAACTTACAGTACAGTTGGTGGGCGACTAATCTCTTTAGTACTGCTCTGACGTGTTGAATGTGTTCGGTGAGGCTGTGTGAGTAGGTGTCTAGGTGTCTAGGTAGACGAATACCCATCTGCCGAGCATGTCTCTGAGGACATCGTTAATAAACTGTTGGAAAGCTGCTGGTGCGTTGCAAAGTCCAAAAGGTATTACCAGGCTTTCGTAGTGTCCTGTGGGGGTGATGAAGGCCGTTTTCCACTCATCGCCCTCTCTGATACGCACCAAGTTGTAGGCACTCCGGAGGTCCAACTTAGTGAAAATGGTGGCACCAGAGAGAGCGTCCAGGGCAGAGTTGGTAAGCGGCAATGGATGTCTGTTCTTAATGGTTATGTTGTTGAGCCCCCGATAGTCAACACATGGGCGTAGGTCACCGCCTTTTTTCTTCACGAAGAAGAACCCCGCGGCGGCAGGCGATGAGGATGGTCGGATGGTGCCGTTACGTAGGGCCGAAGATACATATTCCTCCATCGCCTGAGTCTCGGAGGTGGATAGGGAGTAGAGATGGCCGCGGGGAGGAGTGGAACCCGGCTGAAGGTCAATCGCCAGGTCGTAGGGGCGGTGAGGCGGTAGGTGAGTCGCCCGTCGCTTACAAAATGCTTCAGCCAGGTCCTGATAGGCGGCGGGAATGGCGTTGGTGTCGACGTCGGGGGCCTCGGACTCCCTAGAGCACGTCCCAGCCGAAGCCCGTAGGCAGAGTTCTGAACAGGTCGGGCCCCACTGTAGGATCCTGTTTTGATTCCAGGAAATGAGCGGATCATGCTGGAGAAGCCACGGGTGTCCAAGTATGATTGGTGGTGATGAGACGGAGGTGAGGTGAAACTGGATTGATTCATGATGCTGACCAATGATGAGGGTGATGGGTTGAGTCTGAGTGGTAATGGGGCTGGAGGAGAGGGGCCGACCATCGACTGATGTAATTTTAACAGGCTGGGATAACGCTTCAAATTCCACTTCCAGACTTTTGGCATAAGAAGAGTCAATGAAGTTACCTGCAGCCCCGGAGTCGATGAATGCGGTACTTCTGACCCGTTTGTGGCCAAACTGGAGGTGTACCTGGACCGTGAGACGAGAGACGCTAGGTGTGGTAGCAGAGAGGTGAAGATGGCCCGGTGAGCTGCTCCCAACGCTCACCGGGCCTGGGCGTTTCCCTGGCGACGTGGGCAGATGGCTCTGTGGTGCTCTGCCGACCCACAATAAGCACAAAGTCCTTCTTTAAAGCGTCTTTCTCGTTCTTCTGCGGTCAGGGATGCGCGCCCTAATTGCATGGGTTCCCCGGCTCCGGTGTAAACCACGGCAGTAGGTGGAGAACCAACATGTCCTTGGGAAGTGTAGGTAGCTGACTTTGATGGACGTGAAGTGATGGAGGTGAAAGTGGGTGTTGGCGGCAGGGTCTTAGGGGCCGGCGTCGGACGAGAGAGGAGGCGTTGGTCGATCCGAAGGGCGAGTTGGATCACTCCCTCCAGCGTGGCAGGAAGCTCTCGCCCAGCTAATTCGTCCTTAATCCTTGAAGTCAGTCCCTCATAGTAGGATGTCCGGAGCGCTGCATCGCCCCAGGTGGTCTGAACGGCGAGAGTGCGGAACTCGGCGGTGTAGCGACTCACAGACGATCCTCCCTGCCGCAGGTGATAAAGTTTGGTGTCGGTCTCCACCTCGCCCGCAGGGTGTTCAAAAGTGAGCCGGAGTTGATGTGTGAACTCATTGTATGAGTGGGCGGTGTCTGTGTCTGCTTGGAGGACTGCCGTGGCCCACTCAGCTGCCTGCCCTGTGAGCAACGAAACGAGCAGAGCAATGCGTATCCGATCGGTGGAGTACTTGATGGGATTGAACTCAAACACCAGGTCGAGCGCCGTCAAAAACACACTGCACCTCCCGTCCGTGCCATTCCATTTCTCTGGTAACGATATAAAGATGTCAGAAGAGGGGGGGGGGGGGATGCGGTGCCGTGGCCGCCACGACAGGAGGCCGGTTAGCCGCGCTGGCAACAGCCGCCCGAAGATCCGCGTTCTCCCACCTGAGATCCGCAACCTCGCGGCGCAAGGCCGCGATGTCTTGGACGCTCCGGCGAAGAGTAGCGACCTCCACGGTTAGTCTATTAACCAGCACGGTATGCCGATCCACCACGCCGCAGAGGCGCACGTGATCCGCTGGGTTCACCGTCAGAGACTCAGTCATTCTGTCATGAACTAACCTCGGTGACCAGAAGACGTAGCTTAGCGGTTAGCCCAATGTAGCGTGGATGGTAAACCCAAACGCGGAGTAACAGCGAGTAGGCAGGATAACCACGCGATTTATTCTAAGGACTCTCCCGAAAACGGAGCAAGGGAAAAACACAAATTTAACCCGCGTCCTAAAATACACACACAACGATAGGAAGCAACAACCAAAAGATAGTGAGTACTCACGGTTTGATGAACGCCAACCTGAACCGACATGGGCCGAACTCAATGACAGAGTGGTAAGCCAACGTTTGTTTACCTTTTTATACTTCCTGGTTTGGCGCCCGCCTTACTTCCGGGTCCTAGTGCCGGGCGCAGATTGAGTGTGTATGACAGTTTATGAGTGTTCCGCAAGACGAGCAAAGATTTTTTATAAATTTTGACTTGCAAAGCGAGCACTGTCTTAGTTTACGAGCACGGAGTATCATGTATCACGCATGCGCTTCTTGTTTTGACGCCGAGCGTCACGTGATCACAACTGAGCCAATGGTTTTTCTCTCTCTTGCGCTGCTGGTAATCATCTACCCTTCTGGGTCTTAGTGCTCGCACACACACACACACACTCTCTCGTCTTTAGTGTGTGTCAGTGTTTAAGTATGTGTATTATGTGTGTGCGTGCGCGAAATTTGACACAGTGCCGGTTAACTCGGTCTCTCTCTCTCGCTTTTAATGTGTGTGTGTGTGTGTGTGTGTGTGTGTGTGTTCAAGCCCGCGACCCCTAATTGAAGATCGACAAGATCTCGCGACCCCCACTATCAAAAACAAGCAATAAACATAAGCTGTTCACAGTATTTTGACTACATTTACTATACATCAAAATAATTTTGGCTTACCTTTCAATGGGAAGGGTGTACTTGTTTTTGGCAGCACAAAAGCTTCATTCGTGGCCTGATGGTGGATACAGCTACCCGCATATCATCTTCGACATCATGACGTGAGCTGTATTTATTTTTTATATATGTAACAACGGAAAAATACTGCTCACACAAATATGTAGATCCAGATTGAAGCAGTACTGTACATCCATGGCTGCACGGGACAGCTCGTGTATTCGGTTGCTACCGCAACTTGAATACTGATACTGACTGCACTTTATGAATTCTTCTTCATATTTCCGACGTTTCCTACTTTGGTCTGACGGGGTCTTGCTCTTTTGCTTGGTCGATGTACATGGTTCCGATGACTCAGACAAACAATTTCCTTAACATTTTTAGATTTGCGAATAACAAATTCCATCTCGGCAGTTGCGGTTTTCATGTGCAGTTGTGCGCTGTAGCAATAACTAGTGAGCCAGTCGCTGCACAGTGATGTCATATCTATGAGTCGCAATGTTTTTTTTAACACTCAATTTAAACACTCAGACTCAATCAGTAATATCTTTACAAATCAGAAAATACTTATTTATAGCATTTACTTGTAATACTGAAAAGTGTGTATTATAATCACAAAAAAAAATATTTTTTAATCCCTCTCGCGACCCCTTGAAATTATTCCGCGACCCCCAGTTTGGGAACCGCTGCTCTATAACACTTATCCTGTACAGGGTCGTAGGAGGCCTCGAGCCTATCCTAGGGGACTCTGGGCACTAGATAGGCAACACTCTGGACGGGGTGTACCCGGAAGAAAACCCACCAAGCATGTGGAGGACATCCAAAGTCCCCGCACACAGACCTGAAGGCAGGACTTATACCCTCGATCCTGGAGGTGCGACAAAACAGTGCTAACCAGTAATTCATTTACCTGGTGATGGTATTAATGTGTATGTGGACAAAAGTATTTGGCCAAATCTGCAATGACACAGTATCCAAATACATACACTACAATATGGAGTTGGTCTCCCTTTTGCAGCTATAACAGCTTCCACTTTTCTTGGAGTGTTTCTGCAGGAATTCGTGCCCATTCATTCTGTAGAGCATTTATGAGGTTAGGTACTGATTTTGGATGAGAAGGCTCCGTTCCAGTTTATCCCAAAGGTGCTCGATTGGGTTGAGGTCACAGGGCTCTGAGAGGGCGAGTCAAGTTCTTTCACACCAAACTTCAATCAAACGGTGTCTTTAAAGTCCTTTGCTTTTTGCACTGAGGCACAGTCATGCTGGAATAGAAAAGGCACTTGGTATGATGATGCATTAAGTTTGCCCTTGACTGGGGATAAGGTGCCTGATTGAAAAACCTGAATTCAGTAATAAACAGGTTTAGCCAAATACGTTTATCCATATAGTGTATGTTCTTGATACAGAACTGATTTGTCAAGCCAACAAACATGTTTGTAAGTTTTTCACTTCATATGTGAAATATTTAGTCGACATTTAATCTATAATTTAACATATGTAACTCTAATCTAATTAAGCCAACTTAATTATATAAACATTACACGTCGTGTTTTTCAAAAATGTGTGTCAAAGATTAAAAAAGAGAAAGTAAAATAAAATATGAACAATTGCTAATTAAATGTGTCCCTGGACTTTAACCCCGCCCACTCGTCATCACTGCATCCGGAAGTCACTTCATTTCAAATCCCTCCCTACACCCTAGACCAGCGCACTACACCACGTGACGCTCGGCCTCCATGTAGCGCACTACACTTTCCGTATGACGTTATTTGGGAGTCGGCCGCGTCGAGCTAACGGAGGTCCGTGAATGTAAACAAGGTCAGTTGATTCTCTGCAGCGCGTGCGAGCTCAGGTGCAGTGTGTGTGTGTGTGTGTGTGTCTTCAGCTCTCTGCACAGACTATTAAAGCCTGAACAGCTCCACAGGTACGTCTTTCAGTGCGAATTAATGCTCGTAATACTGCTCAAGCCGTACAACATGACTTTGCAGAGTTTTTTATTTATTTATTTATTTTTAATGCAGATATTATCAGTATGTACAGCAGTGATTTGCTTTATAGAGATTTTTTTCCGTTACGCACTCGCGTGAGGATTTGTGTTTTTTTCCATTTATTTATTTATCACGAGATAAAAAAAAAAAAAAAGGCGTTGCAATGTCACTTGAAGGTTATCATGAATATCCCGGAGTGCCGCAGTGTCTGCGCCCTTCCTGCTGGAACAGCTCTCACCAGACTGCTGGAACATCAATGATGACCTGATGTGGTTGTCTAGATTAATATAAAAGATATAAAAACTTGTGCTCAGGCTATGAATGATCAGTGCATGAACAGTGCTGTGCACTTGAGTCTGTACATTTTGTTCACTCTTATTTTTCTGTATTTCAATGTCATTTCTAATACATGCAATAATGCAAAAACAAAAAAAAAGCGTGCAAGATTTAATGCATGACTGATTTGTGTACTAGTATGAGAAATTCATACTTCCCATTCATTTTAATTATCCTTCCTCTTTGGCTCATTACATACAGTAGCGTAATGTTACGTCTCATTGGCTTTCACAATTCCTGATAGAAATCGAGCCGTGATATATCTTTTATAGATCATCTCGGTCTGGCGTCCCATTCGCGTGCATTCTCGGGCTCTGAACTCTAAAACCTTTTTATTTCCTAGTTGCAGCTCTTCAGGGAATTTGACATATAGTAACATTTCACTTTTTCACATTACTACTCCAGGAATCATATATATATATATATCCCTGAGCATGATGTTAGACTTGTACTGTAATTACAACTGAATGAATCCTGGCTTCAAACGTTATACTGAAAGTGTTGCCTTTAGATTTGAGACATGCTGAGTTAATTTTCTGCAGCGTGCCGTGCTGGCTCAGCTTGAGATGACAGCATGGTTTGCAGTCCTGTCTCTGCATTATGCCTTTCTCCATCTTTAGATTGGTTAAAATATAATATGAAAGGACCTTAAAAGATGTACATTGATAGATTTGTGCCACTTGACGCAAAGGAATTACCGATTCTATCAATTGTAGTGGTTAATAAGAGGGACCATTTAATACATTTTCACCAGTTAAGAGGAAAAAAAAAAGACTAGATTCATGATTCGATATGTAACTACATACAGATGGGAGGTTTTATTTAAAGTTTTTTATTTTAAGGTAAAATGGCACTATCGTTCATGCTCATGTGCATGAGCTAGTGTCCTGAGACCTTGAGTGTGCACTCAAGGGAATGATGCACATTCACAGCTTTTTTGCTTGTACTCGGTTGCAAAAGGGTCGGTGCTGTGGCTTAGTGGTTAGCATAGTCGCCTTGCACCTCCAGGGTCCGAGTTCAATTCCCGCCTAGGAGCCTGTGTGTGGAGTCCGCATATTCTCCCTATGCTTGATGGGTTTCCATGCAGATTAAGATAATTGGCGTTTCAAAATTCCCTGTAGTGCGTGAATGAGCATATATGTGTGTGTGCCCTGAGATGAGTTGGCACTTCATCCAGTGTGTCCCCTTTCTCATGACCCAAGTCTCCTGAGATAAGCTCAAGGTCCCCCGCGACCTTGTATACAGGATAAAGTGGTACAGATGATGAGTGAGTGAGCGTTTGGAAAAAAACAATATCTGTCATGTAAACTACAGCAATGTGTTGAATGGCAGGAATGAATGAATGAATGGATGATTGAATGTTCTGACTATAAATGAGTCACAGAGCACCACACAATTATCCAGTATGATCTCATGTTGAAGTTGTCTTTTTTTTTATCCCATGAGCATCAGATTTTAAATGGGATTCCCACTGTGATGAAAGTAAATGTCACCCACTCCTATGGCTTTCCTGTTGTGTGCTGCAGGATCCAATCATAATTAATGCACATCTCTAATGTGGTGTGGACTTGTTGTGTGAAACTCACTTTGTGAGGTATGATTATCGTGCATGATTACACATTTTAACAAATACAAAATAGTTTTTTTTTAAATACCTTAAACACTGCTTGGATGATGTTCAGGGATTTTTGTTAAGTGCAATGGCACCAACCAGGAAGTGACATATATCTTGACTGTGCTTTGACCTTTGGTGCTCTTGAGGTCACGGTCATGTGCAACACAGGTAATACCTCCAAAAGAAAATAATAAAGAATCGCTGGGTAAATTTAACCCTCATGGATTTTACAGACCACATGACAAGAGAACAGATAACGGCATATGTAAACAAACTTTTAGTCATTGGATATTGCTGATTTTATCAAGCTCCAGCTGTTCTTTACAACACTTTGAGTACAGAGCACTGGCAGATTTATTATATGGTGATATTTTCAGCTATCTCATTTAATAGTAAACTATTATTTAGTGCTTATGTTAAAGCAGAATGTCAACATAGCACAAAGCACTGACCTTTTTTTTTTTTTAATATAAATTAAATGTATTTGGTTGTTTATGTAACAACCTCAGCAGCAACCTCATTTCCCCTGTCGCCTGTTTCAACCACTCAGCATTCAGCATCAGCAGTATATTAATCACTGGCCTGTCATCATCTGCACCTGTTTCTCACTGGTTCATGCTGGCATTAAGTAGATGCCTTAATGATTCATATCTTAATGCATGCTTAACAAAACAAGAAACATTCCTCAACAAAAAGTGTATCGAAAAGCAAGGAGATTAGGTCGAAACATGATGTCATAGTCTTATCCTAATGGGTTTGCCATAGATGGCATGATTAGTTGAAAAACATGACCTTTATTGGCTAATTATGTGTAAAACATCATAAAAAAAACATAAAAGTCAAAACATTCCCCATTATGGCTGTAGTATTAATATAAATACATTTTTAGAAAAGACAAATACTGTACATAATTTTTTGACATACCGTAATCTCCCTGCTTTTCAATAAACTTTGTCCACCTGTCAACAAGTTTTTATATTTCCTTATTAAAAATGTTTTAAGCTGAGCTACGAGCCACAAAAGCACTTCTACCTTCGCTTCTTCATCAGTAGTGAATCTCCGTGCTTTCAGGGGACCAAACACGTGAAAATCTGATGGAGCAAAGTTAGGACTATAGGGAGGACGCTTTAACACCTCAAAACAAAGAGTACTGTTGGGGGAGTAACTAGTTACAAGTACTTTTCCATTGCAGAAAACTCCTTTGTGATTCCTCGTGCATGTTGTTTTAGTCAAGACCTTTAAAATTATGCTATCATCATCACTCAGCGAAGTTTGGCCCATAATCTATTAACTACTAATACGCCTATCTCACCTACACGGTTTCGTGCCATGGGCGTAAGTACGGCTCATCGTGATTCACGGCGAGTTTTGGCACGTCAGTCCTCGCATAGTCAAACGCATAGGGTGAGATAGGGGTATAACAGCAGGAATAACAGAGGGCGGGGGTTATCGGGGGCAGGGCTTGTAGGACGACTTTCACACACACACAAACACTAATGGATTGGTAATGACTGCTGTCTTTCTTACGGATTACATAAATTGTCTGAATAACGGATTACATTCTTGAAGAAATAACTAGTACTAATCGAGTACTTAAATGGCGGATCTGAAAGTAAAAAAAGTAATCCAAGTACTCGAACATGTTGCTATGTAACCAAATTTAGGCTTCAGCTCTTCAGTAAACGTCTCACTGTAACGAGCACTGTCAAATATAGATTTTTTTCCCTGATAATGTTCCAATACTGGCCCTTGAGAATCCTAAAAAACTGTAGGCATCAATTTCCCAGCTGATTTTTGAGTCTTCAGCTTTTTCTGGGTCAGCGATTGAGGATGTTTCCATTCTGTACTCTATACAGCCGTTTACTGTCAGGCTTGTAGTGTTAAATAAATGTCTCATCAACAGTAATGATTATCCTTAAGAAACTTTAACCTTCCTTAGAGTATCAGTCCAAATTCTGTTTGCAGAAAACGCTTTCTCCACACAGTGCACAAAGTCTCAGATAAATACAGAAACAACAAATCACTGTGGTGCACAATGGTGCATCCATTTTTGCTCGCACCGCACTCACAAATGAAGTTCACACCTGAACAGCAGTGACTGGGGAGACAGTAGCCTTGGACAAAGAGCGCTGATAAGACAGGAGTTTTAATGTAACTTGAGTGCGGATAATTCTTGACTCACCTTAATGCTTCATTTTTTTTATTTTCTTTGTATTACTATTGAAAAGTGCTCAGTCCCACGTTTTACAGTTTTGACTACGATATGATTTCTTTGTCCCTTACTCCTCTAATTCATTTTATTTAACCTTCACAAAACAATGGCGAGTTGACGACAGTTTTTTTTGAGTCAGTCAACCAGTATATTTGTTTGGGTTTTGAAATGCAGTCATGCATCACATGCCTGTCTCCTTGGAACTGTTTTGTTTTTAACAATTGAACCAAATCTCTAAAAGTCCTTGTGTTAAATGATTGAAAGTCATCACGTTTTTTTAATGACCTGACTTTCTACTGACCTCATTCTACATGGCATTTTGAAATTAAAATGATGCTAAGAAACATCCCAAAAGTTTCCTTTATAATAGCAAACATACAAAACTCACTTTGACAAAACACGCTTAAATGGTTGAAATCATGCTGTCTTGTCAAACACTTTCAGCTTTCGTTCGTTGATTAAAAAAATAATAAAATCTGTTTTGTGGATACGTGCCTGTTATAATAACTGTTGGCTTTGATCATTTTTAGGGCATTTCAGTTCAGAGCAGCCAAGATGATCCACTGTTTCCAGTTCCTCATTGAGCCGGCCAAGAACTTCACTGTCAAGTTTAAGGTGAAGCTGGAGTGTTTGTGTACTTTGGGTAACGTTTTACTTTCAGTCTGCTTCACAAGAAGGACAAACCCACATCATAAATGTTGACAGCAGGTACCATGTGCGCTCTCGTGTCCTGTTCCATAGCAGTGTTATGTTTATATTCCAGATATTGTCAAGGTATCTGCCTTAATGTTTGCCACAATGATGGCGTACACAACCTATTAGGGACGGGTATCACCAGTCAGTAAAAAATATTTTTTTTATAAAACCAAGCATACAGTATCTCTGTCATCTGGTATATAATTATTATTTTAAAATAAACTTAGCAAATAATTTACTCCTAATAATTCACCGGATGAAAATGTGTAAATAGTCCAGAATGCGCCACTTGTAAGCTTATAAAGAAACGATGCTGTTTTACCACCTCAAATGTGTCAAACTCAACTTGACAATGAGCACAGGGATTCTAACATGCCAATTAATGCTTGCCGTGTTTTGAGACGGGTGTAAGCGTGTGTAATGAGTGGGTTTCACACTAATTCACTCAAAGATTGGAGAAAAAGGCAGATTGGAGGCTTTTAATGTGCGCGATTTTTAATAATGTCACGCCATAAAAACGCGTCTCTGTTGCGCCACTAGGAAACTTCTGCACCCGGTACAGAATCGTTCTTATCTGAGCCGGTCATGGCCAATCAAATTAAAAACTAACCAATTCTGATCAGTGGCCGATCAAACAGATGATCTTTATTATAAATGTAAAAATAGTTTTTAAAAACTCGATTTTGAGGCCTTTGAGTGGCGCCCGGAGGCCTAAAGAGAGAGTCGATTGGCCGACCTCTGTCAGAGGGGAGGGATGAGATGTATTTTGCACTCTCACATTGATCACGCCTCTACAGCCAATCACAGGCGTCTGTGAGCTCACTCAAGCGTAAGGAGCTGATAGCACTGACTGCTAGTATTAGCCTGGAGGGGGTGGGGCGCACCAATGACGGCTGGGAATTGGATTAGACTAGGAATTAAATTAGTTCCTAATTAATGATATTTTATGGAACATGTTGCGATATGTACTTCATACATGTTGTGAAGAAACATCACATAGTAAAAAGGGTTTAAGATGATAATTTAGCAAACATTATGAACAGATCCAGGATAGATGTTATGACATGGTTATACAGTCTGATGGTGCAATTAAAACGTTAGTACAACTTGCATAACAACGAAATTCAGCGAGTAAACAGCATGAGATACGTAAATCTTACTTTTTCTGTCTTTTAAGTCGACCGATTCCTTGTTTGTCTGACTTCGCGTGGTTACACGGTTCAATAGAAAGCTAAATAATAAGAAAGCCTGGGGGACATCGTGAGCTGCATTACAACGAGCCTCTAAAACTTTGGTCCTTGTTGTTTTTCTCTCTGTATACCCTCATACTGGCTGTCTGACTTCTCTGAATAAATCTTCCCCTGACGCTTCACACTGTGACTCGTGTGTTCGGTGTGCGCAGGAGTCTCGCAAGAAGGCGAACGATGAGAAGAAAGAGACTTTGGATGAGAGCCAGGAATTTATTGTGAACCTGGCCAAGGACATGAGTAGAGTCTGCCAGGTACAAGTATAACATGTTCATTGTCTGCGCGCTGCTCCAAGGCCATAATGTGTATCGAGAATATGAATTATCCTGGAGAGACACAGGTTTAAGGAGCATTGTTCATTCTTTCCTGTCTTTGGTTGGATGTAGATGTCTGAGGTGTTGGAGCACATTACCAGCTGTGAAGATATCTGGCCCTCGTTGAACTGTAGGGCTTTTATTCTGGAGTGGGGATCCCTGCTGGAGAGCAAGGTAAAGGATCACAAACTGAATGCAATGATATTTCACATGTGTATTATTGAATTATCTATATTTCTGCATGTTTTATACACTGCGTATTTGGCCAAACCTGTTATTTATTGAATTCAGGTGTTTCAATCAGGTCCCTTATCCCTAGTAAAGCTCAATCTTAATGCTTCAGGACACTGCTATGCTTCAAACTTTGTGGTGATAATTCAGGGAAGGACATTTTCTATCCCGACATGACTGTGTCCCAGTGCACAAAGCAAGGACTATAAAGACATGGAGAGCTCTTCCTCTCCAATCTTGGTAAAGCATGTCTTCCTGGAGCTCAGTTTGTGCATAAACTATACAGTACAATTGTGTCTTTACCACAATATGACGACACTCTGGGGTAGAACCACATATTGGTGTGATGTCACTTCATGCCAGTTGGTAAAGTGCTACATTTTGTTGTTGTGGAATGTGGTTTTTGGCACTTGGTTTTGCAATGTGACAACCACAAGCATAAATTGAAATGTGCAAACTGAACAATGCCTCAGCCTCAGTTCCTGGCAAATGTCCAGCTGACGTGAATGTGAAGCCTATGTCCCTAATTGTGTATAATTTCTGTTTGTGCATTTTGTATAGTATAGCTATTACATGATTCCTGCAGGTCAATTATCTCTAGGATTTTTTAAATTAGGGGATGTAATACTTTACATTTTATGAAGTGCCATTATTTCTGGCCCTCATGTTTAAAAAAAGGAGATTCAAACGATTTTAAGGAACATATGTGAAATCACTCACTCCCTCATTTACTCACTCATCGCGTATACCGTTTTATCCTGTATACACTCAGGGCACAAGGCGGTCTACTCCCTGGATAGGGGTGCCAATACATTGCAGGGCACAAACACATACACACGTTCCAGGCAATTTGGGAACGCCAATTAGCCTCATCTGCATGACTTTGGACTGTGGGAGGAAACCCACAAAGCACATGCAAACTCACATGCACACAGACCTGAGGTGGGAATCGAACCCAGACCTTGGTGGTGCAAGGCAACAGTGATAAATTAAATTCGGCCTTGTGTACAGTGCCATGAAAAAATTGTAGCTTTTTTTTTTTTACATTTATTTATTCATTTAGCTTATAGGTCCAAGGTCGGGAATCCTTTTGCAGATTCTTGTGTCTTGTGTCTCTCAACTTTCTCGTCACAATATCCCACAGATTCTCTATGGGGTTCAGGTCAGGAGAGCTGGCAGGCCAATTGAGCACAGTAATACCATGGTCAGTAAACCATTTACCAGTGGTTTTAGCACTGTGAGCAGGTGCCAGGTCGTGCTGGAAAAAATGAAATCTTCATCTCCATAAAGCTTTTCAGCAGATGGAAGCATGAAGTGCTCCAAAATCTCCTGATGGCTAACTTCATTGACCCTGCCCTTGATAAAACACAGTGGACCAACACCAGCAGCTGACATGGCACCCCAGACCATCACTGACTGTGGGTACTTGACACTGGACTTCAGGCATTTTGGCATTTCCCTCTCCCCAGTCTTCCTCCAGACTCTGGCACCTTGATTTCCGAATGACATGCAAAATTTGCAATCTGTAGCCCATTTCCTGCACACGCCTGTACACGGTGGCTCTGGATGTTTCTACTCCAGACTCAGTCCACTGCTTCCGCAGGTCCCCCAAGGTATCTATACCCGCGTTACAAGTTTTGACCATTAGCTGGTCCGTGGGTTGAAGTTTTTTTTTATTTCTCCCCACTTGTGTTTGCTCGCCAACTCTGCTTGCTGTCATGCAAGTCTTTCCAAATCTTCATTCAATGACTTGAACTTATTCACCTACATGTCTGAGGCCTTCAGGTTAGCAGCTTGTAGCTCAAAGTCTCTGACAGACACCGGGGATGTAACTCAGGTCGGCGCTGTCCACTGCACACTCGTGTCGATGGGTGATGAACTTAAAAAGACAAATGCGCTCACGAAATTCTCTAACGCGCGGTTTGACCGTTTCATCTATGCAATTTTATGATTGCATATTAGACACACTGCAGAACCTGCTCTCTCAACAAAGGCGAACTTGATTAAAAGGAGGGAAGTTTACTTCCTAACCTCACAACGACCTGTGTACATTACGCATTATGCAATAAAAATTTGGTGCTGTCCTGGAGGACAGCTGTGATTGGCTCCAGCCATCCGCAACCATGAACATGGTTGGAAATGAAAGGATTGAAATACATGAGAATGTTTTATATTTTTAACGTTATTTTTTTAAATTAAAGATTTGTCTGCGAGCCAGATGCAGCCATCAAAAGAGCCACATCTGGTCCACGAGCCATAGGTTCCCTACCCCTGTTTTAGACTAAAGGGTTTGGTAGCAAAAATCACCAATCACAGTTTTTGTTTCATCACCCTGGGTATCTGATTCTGGAAGAACAAAGCCCACAAAATGAGTTCATGGAATAAGACCATAAGGGTACATGTAGGAAACCTGTCACGTTGCAGTGACACAAATAATATCAACTAGGAAAGGCATGCACTTTGTAGCTACCAAAGTCATTTTGCTAGGAAATGCCTCCACAAATTTGTAAAATTTTTATAAATCTTGTACTGGCTGGCTGCACCATCTGAGAAGTAATGCACATTGTGAACAACAATAGCATTGCGTTCCCTTTCATTACTGACAACACAAACTTTTGCAACTTAGCGAACCATCGTTTTCACTACCACCCCTATAGTAAACCACAAAGGGATGCAGAATCACCTGGGATGTATCCCAATGAAAACCTTGAACAGCGTCCTGACAAATGAAATAATAGTTTTCGGCAAAATCCATGAGGATAACCGCCTCCTCTCCAATGGGAAGTTTCTCTTTCAGTTCTTTCAAATAAGCAGCTTGGGCCTTGGCTGGAGTCACATTTTTCACAAAGTCTCAGACACTGACAAAGACATGTCAGAAATTTTGCCATGGCTTTCATGATTCCACTGCTTGAACGGAACAGTGTCATCTGGGTCCAAATCAGCATTTTCAAATATACCATCAAGATAATCAGATAGTTTTCATTTAGAGGGGCACTGCTCACACCTGTGCAACATAAAGTCACGAGAATCCAAAGAACAGACAAGCTTTGCCATCAAGTCTTTGTAATCAGATTGTAACCTAATGCCATCTCAGGGAGTTTTTCCTTGCCACCGTCGCCGTCACCCTTGGCTTGCTCATCAGAGAAATATCATTCATTCGTCTCATTATTATCTGCACATTTTTCTCACACATCCACACTTCCAATTATTTTCTTTTCTATAATTATTATTATTATTTGTTTTTATTTATTTATTTTCTATTATTATTATTATTTTATTTATTTATAATTTTTTTATTATTATTTTTTTTTTTTTAATTTCTTTAATTTTTGTGAAGCTGCTTTGAGACAATGACCATTGTTAAAAGCGCTATATAAATAAAATTGAATTGAATTGAATTGTGATTAAGACAACAAACTACATTGGAAAGATTCATTAAATAAATTAACATAAATGAAACACACTCACCTGCTTTTGTTTTTCTGCACTTAATTAGTACCAAGAAAAAGATGATGCAATCACCAAGTTCCTTGAGTGCGAGGTCACTCATGGAGTTGGTTTAAGATAATTCAACTTTGATCAGTATGAACCTGAATGGTTTATTTACAGGATACTGTTTGACATTGATACATGTATCTTACATGTACCACCATAAAATGACACATTTACTGGTAGATAAGGCCTATTGTGTATAGGGTGGGCCATTTATATGGATACACCTTAATAAAATGGGAATGGTTGGTGATACTAACTTCCTGTTTGTGGCACATTAGTATATGTGAGGGGGAAAACTTTTCAAGATGGGTGGTGACCATTTTGAAGTCGGCCATTTTGGATCCAACTTTTGTTTTTTCAATAGGAAGAGGGTCATGTGACATCAAACTTATTGGGAATTTCACAAGAAAAACAATGGTTTTAACGTAACTTTATTCTTTCATGAGTTATTTACAAGTTTCTTTATTTACAGCCATTGACATGTCGCAGAGGTTAACACGTGAGGAGCGGATAAAAATTGTGTTGATGTCTGGTGAACGCAGTAACCGGGTCATTGCAGCAGATTTCAATACAAGATACCATACGAGACCACCCATCTCCCATGCTAGAGTTAACTAACAATAACTAATAATAATAAGTTAATAATATGTTAATAATAATTAATAATAAGTTACAATAACTCGAAGGTGAAAAAAATCAACAAAATCTGACAAGTGATGGTGGAAAATTTCTCTTCCACTGGTTGATTTGAATGGAATCACCCATATATATATATATATATATATATATATATATATATATATATATATATATATATATATATACACACACACAACACACACACACACACACCCCTCCTACTTTCGCCTTCACACACACTTTCTCTCTCTGCTCTACACAGAAACGCTGACCTGTTGCGATTCTTTTTACAGATAAAGTGCAGGTTAATTTGTTTTATTTTTACTTTATATTTTGTGTTAATTATTTTATGTATTTATTTTTTGGGGCTGTGGAATGAATAATTTGAGTTTCCATTATTTCTTATGGGAAAATTCGATTTTGTCTACGAGTATTTTGAAATACGAGTCCAGCTTTTGGAAAGAATTATGCTCTTAATGCAAGGTTCCACTCTATTGTTGTATTCATTCTAATGGTAACATTGTTACAAGCATCAAAGGGTCAATATTTTCACAAGTTATAACTGACAGTTACTCAGTTTGGCAGTTTAATTATATAGTACCATACTGTAGTTACAACTACTTTTCTGAAAATTAGGAATAAAAAAAAAAACAGAGATAAAAAAAAAGAGTAATTTTAGAGCGCATTAAGCTTTTGTACCTAATGTATTAAAATGATCATTGCCGACTTTATTGTATGTTATTATTTGATGTACAGACATATAAAGTATTAGAAATGTGCTCTGACAGAAAAGGCCGCTGCAGACTGATGGCTGGCCAGAGAAGAGCGACTGGAAGGAGCTGTCTGTGAGCAGCGAGCAGGATGTAGAGAGCGCAAAAAGGCTGATCATGACCTGGATCAAGGACCTGAGGGCCCAGCCGGAGGTAAACACAGACAAACACCAGGGTTACATTAAAAAACTAACCTTCCTCCTTTACAAGTTTTACATCATGTTTGCCCATGCTCGCATGGGTTTCTTTCAGGTTCTCTAATTTCTAAAAGCCATTACCATTAGGCAGCCTCCCTGTGTTAACTTACCCCTTAGCTACAGTACAGTATGTACAGGTGTATGTTTAAATTCCACTCTTTCCCAGACCCTGCAGTGCCGTGAAACGTCTTCATGTTTATTTTTGCTACCTGCAGTTCAGTTGAAACACTTCTTCTCTGCTGGTTTCTGTAGCAGAGCGTGTGGCCTGGTGAGCAGGTGATGGCAGTGCTGGAAGATCTGGAGAAGCAGTGGCGGCGAGGCCGTGTCCCGACTCTGCAGGCTGCCATGGAGCTGATCTTCTGGACTCTGATGACTAAGGAGCTGAACAAGGTGAGGAACTTACAGCAAGAAATAGGAATAAAATTAAAGGGGTTGAGTGATCAAAACTGTTAAAGACGTTTGAAAGTGGTTTGTGATTGAAGTGTCTGTATTTCAGGAGACCATTCCTCAGCAGTGGCTCATCTGGAAGCAAAAGAGTCAGAAAATTGGTAAGACATATGTAGTGCTTATTGTGCATGTGTTGCATTTATATACACTGATCAGCCATAACATTACTGTGCACCTAAGACTCACCAAAGGCCAGTCTGTTCAGAACCTACAGAAAAGCCGATTCAACATGAATCGGACACAAAAAAACTGACTGTTGGCTATGATGGAAAGGCACCAGAACACCTAGTGCATCACAGCCTGGTGCACACGGGGTCCAGCAGGCAAAAAGCCTAAGGTTGTTGACCATCAGGTCCCAATCTGATGGAGCACCCATCAGACAAACAATGCTGACCCCCACCGACCCCCCACCCACACAGAGGCTCTGCTCAGCCATACCTTGAGGGGGCCAAACTGCCCCAAGGGGAACCTAAAACTTTATTTGATTATAAGGTTAATATCATGGCTGATTGGTGTTCATTTTCCTTCTTAGTCCAATTTATTTCATCAGGTGAGACAGCAACTGCGCACACGCACCCGGTTAGAGGTCCGAGCTACGAGGTCTCTAGTTAGATTTGATTGCAGTTTAGACGTTTATATAATTCTCTAGTAATAGTAGTCTTCCGTACAAATGTACTAATAGGTATAAATTGACTTTAGAGTTTGTGTATCGTCACTCATTAACTATTTTTTTTCCCCTTGCGTTTCACTTTCAGGTGCTACTCCTTATATTCCCCAGTCCGGTAAGTCAGACAATACTGTTTATCTTTTTCATCATACGTATATACAGTATAACATTGTGGTTGACTTAGATGTAGGACAACACAGTTGTTGTTTTTCTTGTCTTTATCAGTATGGGACTGGATCTGTGATGCTGCAGGTTAGTCATCATATTAGTAATAAGTTGAATTTTTAGAGTTGGATTTTGATTGACTTATACAAGCATGTCTCCTCTGTGATAGTGGAGGTGACCCTCGACTTGGACACGGCGAACCCGGACCTTCTGATTTCCGCTGACGAGAAGCGCATGCGCTGCGGTTTTGACCGCCAAGAAATTGCCAATTACCACCAGCGCTTCGATGGCTGGTGGTGCGCTGTGGGCACCGAGGGCTTCAGCTTGGGTCGGCGCTACTGGGAAGTAGACGTGGGCGAGATGGACTGGAGGCTGGGCGTAGCTAAAGAATCTGCGCTGCGCAAGGGCTTCAAGTCGCTCAACACCAACACGGGTTACCTGACCCTGCGTCTGGAGCGAGGCAACGAGCTGAAGGCGCTCACCGTGCCCTTCACCGCACTCCCAGAGTCCCTCATCCCGCGCAGGGTTGGAGTCTACCTGGATTACGAGCACGCCCAGCTGTCGTTCTACGACGCCGAGCGCCACTCGCACATCTACACGTACAACGAGCGCTTCGATGAGAAGCTCTTTCCCCTCTTCGGTACCGTGGAGATTGTCAGTGACCTGGTGATCAGATCCCCCGGTGACAGGGGTAACTGCCTGTGCCTCTGGGGCTGAGGGTCCCCGCGTTTTTTTTTTTTTTTTTTCTCACCCCAAAAATTATTTGCACCCCACAATATTCAGTGAATGGGTAACAAGTCGTCACCTAGTGAACGACAGCAATCCTTAGTTCTGTTAAGCTCTGTATAGCTCTGACCAATGAGTTAACAGTCTCTTGTTGCTGCTGCTGCTTCTATTGTACTTGCTGTAGTACGACGTGCACCTTATTAGAAAGCAATCTGCGCACTTTCATGTACTTGACAAATGATTATGTATTAGCTGTGATGTGAGATAGAATTCCAGCCATAAAAATGCACTTTCTGTGAATAACAAGTCTAAATAAAGTTCTTTACGCTCAAACCACTTTCTGTTGTGCTGATTGAACTTACTGTGGCTTAAAAAAGCTAGAGATACAAAACTTGATCTTGGTTTCTGTCCCATGATGCGTTTCTGCTCATGTTAAGATGTTAGAGTGTTCGCTAAGAGTTATGCATCTTTATGCATGACATGGCACAGGTGCACGTGTTCATACTGTACTAAAGTGAATAGTGAATGTAAATTTATACACCATGTAATACTAAAAATGTCATCGTACAGTAGATCATGGAACATTTTGAGCAAATCCATGCCCTTTTAATAGCTTCATTTCCGATGTAGTTTACACAGTTTAGTAAGAATTCATATTTATTTTCATTTGGCATGGAGGTCAAACAGGTATCTTGTCAGTATATTTTCCATTTATGATGAAAAAAATAAACCACATCCTTTTTTTTCCTAAAGCAAAGAAAAGCAAATAAATAATTGAGGAATCCCCGAAAACAGAAGTGTTTTGATTCATAGCTGTTGTTAGTATTTTACCCTCTGTCAATTATCTGGATATTTGTCCAGCATCTAAAATAGCAGCTAGGATGCTAATGCTACATCACAGTAATAAACTGGTGTCCTGTTGGCCCAGTAAAGTAAAAAAAAAATAATAAATCTCAGCACTTGGCTTTAAAGTGCACTAGTAGGAGCGACCGCAGGTCAGTTGCTGAAATATGTTGCCGTCATATAAGCAGCAGCCTCTGATATGCACATCCAGACCCTGAGAGAGGGGTAGCTTTGCCCAAAGGTAGCTGAGGCACAGGGAAAAAGGGTCAAGTGGGAAGATCTATCTGTCCTCCTGTCCCACACTTCTGTTTGCTGCGTCTTGCAGGTGTTTCCAGTCTGTCTCGTTCTCGCAGCGCTGGATGCTGCTGAAGAGACGCTTGATTAAGCTCTTGGCCTCCATTTTCACTGAGGAAACAGACAACCAAGAAACATTGCATATTAGTCTCAAAATACAGGAACAATCGCAGACTCGACCTTAATCATGGAGTTAGAACATATGGAGAGGGAATTAATGGCAGAGTTGATCATCAATAATGATAAACATTTCACACAATGAGTGGCTCATTATCTTGGTGAAAGACACATCCATGACCAGGCTTTAACCTCTGAGAACATGTACCCAGGTTTTACCAAGGGAGGGGGGGGGGGGGCTGGACTTAGTATTGCACTTTTTTTTCTTGAGGTTGCACAAGCTGTTTTTGCCGAATACTAAGATCCACTAAGATCACATTATTTTTATCATCACGTTTTTACCTAAAACCCACACAGAATTAAAAGAAGGGGTACTAACTTTTGAACATGACTGTATACGAATTTCTACCGGGTTATATGGATATTCATTTTCTTCCCAAAAAAGATTAAAGGGTCATTCCGGGGAACTGCAGGAGCACTACACCCATGTCCATTACCTCACTATCCTACCAATTAAATCCTCCTTCACCATCATCCTCCATCTTTACTGAAGTGATTTAGTGCTGTTCACACTTTCATGAAAAAAATCTGATCTGATCAGTCAAAAAAAAAAACGAGAAAGAAATCAGATTTGGGCCAAGGCACGGAGGTGTAGTGGTTGTCAGCTTGCACCTCTAGGGTCCGGGTTCAATTACCATCTCTGCGTGTGTGGAGTTTGCATGTTCTTCCCCTGCTTGATGGGTTTCCTCTGGGTACTCTGGTTTCCTCCCACAGTCCAAAAACATGCAGATTAGGCTAACTGGTATTACCAAATTGCCCGTAGTGTGTGAATGAGTGTGCGATGGATTGGCACCCAGTCCAGGGTGTACCCCGTCTCGTGCCCCAAGTCTCCTGGGATTGGCTCCAGGCCCTGACCTTGAATACAGGATAAAGTTGTATAGGCGATGAGGGAATAAGTGAGCATGGTTACGTTCACCCTGCAGGCAAATGTGGCCCAAATCTCAATGATGTATAATCCAAATATCTGAGGTCTCACAGGACATTGTTCAATTTGAAGTCTCAAGGTGTCCTTTAGCTCGCTCACTACATCCAGATTTCTGTAAAGCTGCTTTGTCACCATATCTGTTGAGACAAATGCTAAAATTGAGTGTGTTTTGTGGTTTGTTCTGAGGAAGGGCTGCTTTCCTATAACATTTTCAAACGTTTCAAACTATTAGGCTGGATTTTAAACTAAACACTAGATACGCTTACATGGATATTTTTTTCAGTCCGATTAAAATCTTTCCGGTGAGATGGTTTTCTGTTTTTCGAATAAGCACAAAATGTTTCTGATAGTGGTGGGTCATTCATGAACAATTCGTTCTTTTTTAACGAGTATTTAATGTGACTCAGAAGCACGATTGGTCTCAGAGAGTGATTGATTCATTTTCTACTGGGTGTGCATGCATAAAGCATCGCAAAACCTCCATAGGTTATGCACAGGAAACGAGTAGTTACTTTTGAGACTTTTGGTCCCAATCGTTCGTTCTTCTCAATGAGTCTTCTAGTCTGAGTCGTTCGTTCTTGGACCCCCATAGACGCTATGCAGTGCAATAGATTCAAAAGAACGAAACGACTCAGACTCGAAGACTCATGAGAACAACCGTTCAATTCTGTTTCGTGTGTAGTGCACTGCATAGCGTCTACGGGAGTCACGTGAAAAAAGAACGAACGATTCGGACCAGAAGATATGAGAGCTGAGCTGCTCATTCTGTTTATCATAATATGACCTTAGCTGCATTGTAATATTTTCATTACTGGAACTATAGCCAACATTTGTGTAGGTAGACGTATCGGGGTCTGTTTATTGAAAATTTAACATTATATATTTTTTTTAATCAAAAGAACGAAATGAACTAAATGACATTTTGATGAACGAGATTCAAAGAACCAACTCACTAAAATGATCCAAACTTCCCATCACTAGTTTCTGACCAGAAGCGTTTAATCTGCCCATGATTTCTAATAAACCCCGCCTTCAAAGTTTTGATTGGTTATAAGAATGGAGTCAGTCTTTGATTGGTTAGATGCTTGACCCAATAGATGGTAGTGAACACATGAGGCAGAGAGTTGTTCTTATGGAGTTTATATGCCATGTTCGTGTTGAAGGCTGAGAAAGTTGACGTCTGCAAACTGACGTTTTAAAAGTATATATTTTTTTGTTTCAAGGCAAGAAATTATTGAATTTCATAATCAAACAATTCATTAAACATTACTTAGTGGTATAAAGATTTGTCTGTGAAATAATGTCTGAAGAGTTATTTATTTATTCATTTATTCTGGATGAAAAGGTAAAGAGGTTCTTCAATTAATTCAATGAAACATGTTGATAATTACATCCCTTAATTTCTTCTCACCTTTGACTCGATCCTTAGCTTTTCCTTCTACGAGCAGGTGAGAGAGGAAGCGTGCAAATGACTTGAACAGGTCCTATACAGGAAAAAAAAAAAAAGAACAATCCTGAGCCTTTAATGTGATGTCCCACGTATAGAGTAGGAAGGTATATAAAGAGACACGAATGCTCACCTTTGTGGCGAATTTGCCCTTTTTGTAGAAAGGATCCAGGATTCGCACAACAATATCAGCTGCTTCTTTCAGAGTCACAGGCTGGAGTGACACGCGGTTGAGATCTGCCTCCATCTTCCTCTCTTGCACCACAGGGTCAAAGGTCACCCTGCGCTTGTTGTCAGGTAGACGACTGCACTTGGCGGGGGGATGGATGTGTGACTCTCCGTCCTTACATGGCTATACGGCAGGATAAATACACAGTACGTGAGATAGATGCGAACACAGATATTTTGTTCAGATTAGTTCCAAATTTGCAAAGGGAAAACCATTTGTGGTCAAAAAAATGGAAACACATTTCCTATAATGCTTTAGTTGAAGGCTGCATAATGCATACTGCATATAACTGCCAGAAATCTACAACCACTCACACAAGTGAGTACACCTCCTTAATTTCAGCAAACATCTTCTCAAAGGCCAATACTATAGAAATGAAACTTGGATATATTTTAGCATAGTCAATATACAGCTTGTATAACTGTTTAGATTTACTATCCTCTGAAAATAACTCAACATACAGCCATTAGTGTCAAAAGAGCTAGAGTACACCCTAAGTGATAACAGCTGTACATCTTTAACCATGCAAAGTCACATGTCCTATTCAGTCTCCAGCCTTGAACCCTATTGAGCACCTGTGGAACATCTTCAATGGGAAGGTGGCGAAGCACCATGTGTCTAACATTCAGCAGCTCCGTGATATCATTGGAGGAATGGAAGAGGATCCAAGAAACATGTACAGCTCTGGAGAATTCCACGACCAGGAGGATTAAGGCCGTGCTAGAGAACAGTGCTGCTCACACAAAATATTGACACTTTGGAGACAGTTTTGACCTTTTCACATGAGCAGTGTTTGCTCATTTTCGTTGCGAGTTATTTAGACGATAAAGTCTGCATGTTGAGTTATGGTTAGAGGACAATAAATCTGTACTGCTATACAAGCTGCACAGTGACGACTCTAAAGTAGATGCAATTTTCATTTCTATAGTATTGTCACTTGAGAACATATCAAAGTGCTTGCTGAAACACATGAGGGGTGTACTAACTTTTGTGAGATACCGTATAATGTATAAGCATTTATAAACACATCTTACACTGTACAGTATCTGGTATGTAATAAAGACTTATTTTTTTCAGTCTCAAGCTGATATGAAACCTAAGTCTAGTGACATGGATTTCTATTGCCTGACCCACATTACAGCATGACTTAAAATAAAACCAGCGCACTATTTTGGATCGCTAGTTTCATGGTAACATGAAAGCCTGAGCCTGGTGACTCCAAGTTCTTCATGAGAGCTGGTTTCATCATGGTGCTTGATGGGTTTTGCAAATGCACCGGACAATAAATAGTGCCTTCTGTTAATTTGGCATTAAAATTGAAGAATGAAATCTTTATGACACACACCGGAATAAACATTCCCGAGTATTTATGTACGGTAATGGCAGCTAATAAGAAGGGCTTATGCAGGTTTTATTTATCCTTATGAAAACCACAAAAGGAAAGATTTTGTCTCAGGACACATTAGTTTCATTTTACCTCTTCTAGTTGTACTTTGGCATCAGACCGTGACCTCTTCCTAGAGTAAGAGTGTGGGAAAGAGCAGAAAAAACACTGAGAACATTCCAGTCAGTTCCTATGTGATCAAAAACTCTGCAAAGGAAGAGACAAAGTACCCTTTAGCCTCTAGCATTGTTCTCTCCTCAAGACCCGGTGTAACCTCATCAGCCCTGTTCATCTCCATGTCTGGAGTGCTCATATCCATGGGGAGAACATCCATTGTCTGGTTCACATCAGGCCTTGAATTCTTCTCAATGCTTTCCATATTCATAGAACATCCATTTTGAGTCTCAGTGTTATTGGTATTCAAGGTAACATTGTGGTTGTGTGGAGTTTCCACAAAGACGTATGTTACCTCAGGTTCTAAGACTATGGCATCTCCATTCTTTGGTTTTTCGTCCATCATCTTTTTCCCAAAGTACTGCGAGATACGGTGTGAATTCTTGGCTGCATCTGCTAACTTCTGCTGTTTCTTACTCAGGATTTTGCCCAAACTCTTGCTGGGGCTAGAAGATGGCAGAGAGTCAGATGGAGATGTTTTACTTCTCTTTGGCTCAGGCTTTGCTTCCTGCTCCTCTTCATTAGCAGCAGGTTCTTGACTCAGGGGTGCTGGTGTTGGTGTCTCATTTTTGGGAGTTTTCAGAAACTCTGATGCGGTCTGGAAGAGGGTGGAGGAGCCACGGAATCCAGCACCCACACGCTTTCGCTTCAGCTGTGAGAACAGAAATGAAACAAGCAAAGTAGCGAAATGCACCTCTTAAGCAAGTACATAAAATGGAGCACTTATTTCCTACCCTTAAACTTGTGTACTCTTGTCTGTGATAAAGAAGTATCCTTACAAAATCACAGATACAATGTTGTGACTTCTCATTTACCAACTAGTAGTTTTAGCAAATTTCCCAAAACGTCCATTGTTTTTTCTCGACACTGAAGAAATGCAGAAGATGAAGCTCACACACACCTTTTTCATACACATTACATTCATTTAGCATGTAATCGCTCTCTCCTCAGAACTACAGACAGTACAGGCCTGCTTTCACCCATGCTATGACCAACAATTAATGAACGACTTTAGAACACATGCGATACAAATAGGTAAATGTCCCAGTGCTGTTACTGTCCATTATCACCACTCATAGAAAGCTTCTTATCCAATCAGATCACTCGGTTGAATCTAATTGTTGTATAATTTATATTATACCAAAGTGCTGCTAAAGTCTCTTAAGATGTAGGATAATCTTTTACAACAGCCTCCGGGTGGCGCAGTGGTAAAGTATTCACCCTATCATCCGGAGATCGTTGGTTCGATTCCCGGGTGATGCTGTAACCTCGCAGCCGGAGGTCTAGAGAGAGATGATTGGCCGAGCTCTCTCAGAGGGGAGGGATGAGAGGTACTTAGTGCTCCCACATTAATCACGGCTCTACAGCCAATCAGGGGCGTCTGTGAGCTCACGCAAGCAGAAGGAGATAGCGGTATAGATAGCTCTGTCCTCCGAGTGTGTTACGCCGCCCGCAATGGTGCATGAGCGAGCAGTTCGAAAAGATGCGGTCGGCTGGCGTCACGTGATTCGGAGGAAACATGTGATATTCTTCTGCCTTCCCGACTGAGTGGTAGTAGTAGCATTAATGTGGGAGCCCCCTAGTGATGGGGAGGAATTGGACACGAGAAAATCGGGGGAAAAATCCAAAAAGAAAAAAAATTATAATTTAATTTACAACAACTGATCTTAGTTGTAGCAATAATTCGAATGATTCACATTAATACATTCATTTCAGTACGTTGATGTTCCAATAATTTAGCATTTCTATATACAGTATAACAGCTCATTTATAAGGACCTGCAGTATACTACCTCAGACTCTTCGCATAAACTAAACCTAATGATACACACAGATGAAGTAAATGTTGTACTTATATACATCAGCAAAAAGGGCAACAATTATGTCAATATGGGACGCTGTGTGTACATTAAAAAAAAAGAACTTAAATAATTTTAGCAAATGGCTACAATATAACGAAGAGTGAAAAATTTAAGGGGGTCTGAATACTTTCCGTACCCACTGTACATACAGTATACACACATGTCTTCTCCAGGCCTCTTAAAGGACTTTTTTTGGGTCTCATTTTCAGTTCAGTTCCTGTACTTGTCCAGTTTCAGAAGAATGATTTTTGTATTTTAAGCCACACAGTGACCTTTGAATCATTCAGTCATTTGACGTATAAAAAACATCTAACTTAAGGCCAGGACTAGTGAGAAACAGGTGCAGATGATGATTGATGATCAGGCCTGTGATTAATATACTGCTGGTGTTGAATGCTGAGTGGTTGAAACAGACGAGAGGGGAAATGAGGTTGCTGCTGAGGTTGTTACATGAACAAAATGAATTTTTTAAAATAATATCCTTACTGAGCACTTTGCAGCCTGTCGCAGTAAAACATTTGCTCCAATTTCTTTAATTTAATATAAAGAAATAAGGGATGTCTCAGTACTGTATGAAAAAGACAAATCGATTACAGGAAGCTTTCTTTAAAAAGAATGTTTATGGAATATTTTTGAAAGGACTCTGTCCGGTCATAACTCATTCTGCCCCAGTAAAGTCTTCAGTGTGAAGGAGACTTTGTGCTGTCTGGTTTCTTAATAAAGCTACTTTTTTTAAAGAGAGACTGATGAGTGAGTAAACGTTTATAGCTGTTATAATGTGGACTTCCCTAATGGATGTTCCACAGCATCAGAGTCACATAAACATTTCTGAAAAGCATAACATCCCAATAATTATTGGGACATTGCTGTAGTATATGAGAAAGAAAATGGCTAATGATGTACCGTTATAGGAAAATAATACACTTAGATTTTTAATCACACCACACTGTTGTGGATTATTTTCCTGGAACAGCACGCCCTTTAATGTTCTATTAAAATCCTACCCCTCTCCACCAGATTCCTCAAGTCTTCCCCTTTCCATCTTAAATATTCTCTATACTCATGATACGGTGAAACTAACACCTGATGTTCAGACCTTCATCATGGGTGAACCTGCTGTAGTTCTACTACTAACATTATTCACACTGAGGAACCAAACATCTTTTCAACCATTATCCATCATATCTTTAGAAACAGAGCCATATGACATAACATGACAGAAATGTCTTACTGAATAGATCTCAGACGCTGATGTAAAGCCCAGCTGATCTTCAGGAAATGCTGAGGAGAAAGAGGAGGAGGAGGAGGAGGCTGCTTCTTCTTTCACCGTCTTCCTTTTCTCTTCATGAACACTGGAGCTACACGCTTCTCCATCATCATCCTCAACAGGTGGCGCTACAGCATCAGCAGCATCTTTCTTAAGGTCTGCTACCTAAAGGGTAAATGATATGTTCAGTTAATGTACCCATCAATACAGGAAATATTCCACTGCTACTCATGAACCCTGCTATAAATACATTAGATGGGTACGAGTGTGTAATCTTAGTTCATATCAGAATATATGAATTTGCTAAGGCTAAAGAACAAATGTACACCCAATGTTGTGATCTTTTCTTATACTATTGTTTCATCTTAGAATGCACATGTTGATCACTGACATGGTAGACATCAGAGGTGGAAAGTAACATAATACACACACTTACTGTTTTTGTACTTAAGTATTTTAAGATTTTCCGTATATGATACTTCTTACTTCTACTCCACTATATATATTGATGAAGAACTTGTACTTTTACTCCCTACATTTTAAAATGAGACTCATTAGGTTTCAGGTTTCTTTGTGGAGTACTTGTGTGAGTACTTGTGTGAGTACTTTTGCCACCTCTGGCAGGCATGTTACAACATCTGGTTCACACGCAACACCACAGATGCTTTGCTCACAATTTGAAGTGTGCATGTCGGTTCCTTATCAAGTCTCTGCTTGTTTATTCGCAGAACTACAATATAACTCAGTTCCTAAAGTACACATAATGGCTGGCTTTATACGGTATAATTAGATGATCTGTGGGAATTAGACTCTAACACACTCACTCTCTTCAGAACGGCAGCCTTGTACAGGTTGGCAGACTTGGAAGATCTGAATACTTCGTGCTCTATTTCAGCTGCTGCAGAAACTGGGTCAGAGCTGTAAAGGAGGCAAACCACAGGAAGTAAAGTTGGAAAGTAAGACAACAGATTAAACATTATACAACCCCTGGCAAAAATTGTGGAATCACCCTCTCAGAAGATGTTCATTCAAATGTTTAATTGTGTAGAAAAAAAAACAAGCACATACATGCCACAAAAGTATTTTCACTCAACAATCCAAATTTCTGGCTGTATAAAACACTTAAAAAAAAAAAAAACCACAAAGAAAGATAACTATAGTCAATGATAACTGTTTTGACAACTCAAACGGAGGAAAAAGAATATGGAATCACCATGAACTTTGCATTTCTAAAACAAATACCTGTATCTGATTACAACTGCTAATTAGTCTACAGTTAAAAACGAGTGCTTGCACACATTAGGGATGTGTTGAACCAAGATGATTGACATAACTCATGGCTCCAACACGAGAGATGTCAGTTGAAACAAAGGAGAGAATTATCAAACTTCTTGAAGAAGGTAAATCTTCATGGAATGTTTCAAAAGATGTTGGTTGTTCCCATTCAGCTGTGTCTAAAATCTGGACCAAGTACAAATCAAATGGAAAGGTTGTAAAAGGGAAGCGTACTGGTAGAACAAGAAAGACATCAAAGCGCCAAGACAGAAAACTTAAAGCAATATGACTTGAAAACAGAGAATGCACAACAAAACAAATGAGGAACAAATGGGCAGAAAGTGGAGTCAATGTCTGTGACCGACCGGACAGTAAGAAATCGCCTAAAAGAAATGGGATTTACATACAGAAAAGCCAAAAGAAAACCATCATTAACATCTAAACAGAAAAAAACAAGGTTTCAGTGGGCTAAAGAAAGACAATGTTGGACTGCGGATGACTGGATGAGAGTTAGATTCAGTGATGAATCACGAATCTGCATTGCGCAGGGTGATGATGCTGGAACTTTTGTTTGGTGCCGTTCCAATGAAATTTATAAAGACAACTGCCTGAAGAAAACATGCAAATTTCCACAATCATTATTGATATGGGGTTGTATGTCAGGTAAAGGTATGGGAGACATGACAGTCATTACATCTTCTATAAATGCACAAGTTTATGTTGAGATTTTGGACACTTTTCTTATTCCATCAATTGAAAGGATGTTTGGTGATGGTAGCATCATTTTTCAGGATGATAATACATCGTGCCATAGGGCAAAATCTGTGAAAACATTCCTACAGGAAATACATATAATGTCAATGGCATGGCCTGCAAATAGTCCGGACCTTAATCCAATTGAAAATCTGTGGTGGAAATGAAAGAAAACGGTCCACGACAAGGCTCTAACCTGAAAAGCTGATCTGGCAACTGCAATAAGACAAAGCTGGAGACAGACTGATGAAGTATACAGTTTGACATTAGTTAAATCCAGGCCTCAGAGAATTCAAGCTGTTATAAAAGCCAGAGGTGGTGCAACAAAGTACAAGTAGTGTTTTTATTTGGTGATTCCATATTTTTTTCCTCAGATTTGTGTGATTGCATATTTTTTTTCCTCTGTTTGAGTTGTCAAAACAGTTGTCGTTGACTATAGTTATCTTTCTTAGTTTTTTTTTTTTTAAGTGTTTTATACAGCCAGAAGTTTGGATTGTTGAGTGAAAATAGTTTTGTGGCATGTATGTGCTTGTTTTTTTTCTACACAATTAAACATTTGAATGAACATCTTCTGAGAGGGGTGATGCCATAATTTTTGCCAGGGGTTGTACAAGGTGTCTATAGGGATCCTGGTGCAAACCTCAGTCGTACTGTAAATGTAGAATAACCACCACAAGCATAAAATGGTCCTAAAATAGGTTTTAAAATTAAAACGGATTTGTGGTACTTTTTACTCAATTTACAGCGTTTACTAAAAGTCATGACATGATGGGAAGTAAGTAACAATACCTGTATGGCTGATCTGTCGTCCCTCTGCAGTTAGTCAGAGATGCCTGGAGAAGAGACAGACAGTGTTCCCGAGCCTGAGCAAAAAACACACAAACACACATTAATTAAGTAAAAAAACAATTTTTTTTCAACACTTAAATAAGTAAATGTCAAAATGCCACATACTGTATACATTTCTGCCACTAGGGGGTAGTCTCATCCTATATCTTACACTGCCCCTGATAAAACAAGCTTATTATGCTTAGCATTATAAAAACAGCCCTCATGCGAGTCCACTTCTATAAACCTCATTATTCCACAAATGAATATTACTGTAGCCGACTAAAGGAAATCATCAAGAACAACATGCTGTGCTTAGGGCTGGCCTTTTGATAAGCCTCATATCAGTTTCCACTACAAATGCAGCCTTCCTGACCAAAAATAAATAAATAACCTCTCTGTAGAGACATTTAAACCTGTATTGTTTTCACCAGTGTTGCTGAAAATGTGTGTGTGTGGGTATGCGTGTGTGTATATATATATATATATATATATATATATATATATATATATATATATATATATATATATATATATATATATATATATATATATATACACAGTGGTGTGAAAAACTATTTGCCCCCTTCCTGATTTCTTATTCTTTTGCATGTTTGTCACACTTAAATGTTTCTGCTCATCAAAAACCGTTAACTATTAGTCAAAGATAACATAATTGAACACAAAATGCAGTTTTTAAATGAAGGTTTACGTTATTAAGGGAGAAAAAAAACTCCAAATCTACATGGCCCTGTGTGAAAAAGTGATTGCCCCCCTTGTTAAAAAATAACTTAACTGTGGTTTATCACACCTGAGTTCAATTTCTGTAGTCACCCCCAGGCCTGATTACTGCCACACCTGTTTCAATCAAGAAATCACTTAAATAGGAGCTACCTGACACAGAGAAGTAGACCAAAAGCACCTCAAAAGCTAGACATCATGCCAAGATCCAAAGAAATTCAGGAACAAATGAGAACAAAAGTAATTGAGATCTATCAGTCTGGTAAAGGTTATAAAGCCATTTCTAAAGCTTTGGGACTCCAGCGAACCACAGTGAGAGCCATTATCCACAAATGGCAAAAACATGGAACAGTGGTGAACCTTCCCAGGAGTGGCCGGCCGACCAAAATGACCCCAAGAGCGTAGAGACGACTCATCCGAGAGGCCACAAAAGACCCCAGGACAACATCTAAAGAACTGCAGGCATCACTTGCCTTAATTAAGGTCAGTGTTCACGACTCCACCATAAGAAAGAGACTGGGCAAAAACGGCCTGCATGGCAGATTTCCAAGGCGCAAACCACTTTTAAGCAAAAAGAACATTAAAGCTCGTCTCAATTTTGCTAAAAAACATCTCAATGATTGCCAAGACTTTTGGGAAAATACCTTGTGGACCGACGAGAAAAAAAGTTTAACTTTTTGGAAGGTGCGTGTTCCGTTACATCTGGCGTAAAAGTAACACAGCATTTCAGAAAAAGAACATCATACCAACAGTAAAATATGGTGGTGGTAGTGTGATGGTCTGGGGTTGTTTTGCTGCTACAGGACCTGGAAGGCTTGCTGTGATAGATGGAACCATGAATTCTACTGTCTACCAAAAAATCCTGAAGGTGAATGTCCGGCCATCTGTTCATCAACTCAAGCTGAAGCGATCTTGGGTGCTGCAGCAGGACAATGACCCAAAACACACCAGCAAATCCACCTCTGAATGGCTGAAGAAAAACAAAATGAAGACTTTGGAGTGGCCTAGTCAAAGTCCTGACCTGAATCCTATTGAGATGTTGTGGCATGACCTTAAAAAGGCGGTTCATGCTAGAAAACCCTCAAATAAAGCTGAATTACAACAATTCTGCAAAGATGAGTGGGCCAAAATTCCTCCAGAGCGCTGTAAAAGACTCCTTGCAAGTTATCGCAAACGCTTTATTGCAGTTATTGCTGCTAAGGGTGGCCCAACCAGTTATTATGTTCAGGGGGCAATTACTTTTTCACACAGGGCCATGTAGGTTTGGATTTTTTTTCTCCCTAAATAATAAAACCCCTCATTTAAAAACTGCATTTTGTGTTTACTTGTGTTATCTTTGAATAATAGTTAAATGTGTTTGATGATCAGAAACATTTTGTGTGACAAACATGCAAAAGAGTAAGAAATCAGGAGGGGGGCAAATAGTTTTTCACACCACTGTATATATATATATATATATATATATATATATATATATATATATATATATATATAGGAGGAGGGATTATTCAAGAATATATTTAAGAATATATTTAATTCTGTGAATTAAATAGTTCGCAGTAAGCAGAACTGCAATTTCAAAGAAGTTAGATTCTGATTAAATGCTTCGTGCATGCAAGCGTTCACGTAAACAGATAAAATGTCATCTCTCACTGGAATGATTTAAATCGGATTTAGGAAATATTGTCCATTTTCACAGAGACTTGCATGGTACGATGCTCAACATGACACTTATAATAAATGGATTTTATATGGAAAAATAATTACATCATCAATTAGGAATGGTGAAACTTGCTGCCAGGGGATGTCTAATAGAGACAGTCTTGTGTCCGTGTCAGTTTTTATATTAGTGACTCGGAATGGTTTCTGAGAACATTTCACCCCTGATTCATTTTGATCAGTGAGAACACAAGTGTTCTGGGATCGGGAACCTTCCACGAGTCTAGTGGGAAAGGGGTCTCAAGTACAGTATAGATCGAATCAGATAAGAAAGTCAATACAGTACTTAAACGTGGAAGTGGACTATTTATAAAAGGCATACTGGCATTGGCGTAAGCTCGGCGCACACAGAGATCTTGGAGGACAGACTGCTGCATGAAGAGGGAAAATATGCAAGTGGACCTAAGGACAGAGAATAATAATAATAATCATGGGAAAGTTGGCCAGTGAGGATGTGGGAAAGGGAGGGCTGTTGGTAGAAATAGTTCCTGGGCATGGTACAAATCAATCGTGACTAGTGTGAAATCGCCCAGTGTTTCCTAAGAGTCAGGAAGTAATGCCACCACAGGAATTTTCAGAATGCAGGACTTTCTCAGTAACAAGATAAGCAGAATTTTCTCTTATTAACTTCTGAAGAGGCCTAGAAGAGAATGTTTACAGCTGGAGAAACATGAGAAAGAGAGAGAGAAAAACCTACACCAGAGAGCGACGTTCAGAAGCGATTGAAGGTCAATGGTTTTGGTCTGTTTGATTGGAGACTGATAGTTACTCAGCTGTTCAGACATTGAAATGAAGTAGGTGCTTACTGTAGGTGCCAGAACAGTAAAGAGTCTTGATGCATGCCTTCCTTTTAACCTGAGAGATGGTGGAATCAGTGGAGCAGTGTTACAAGGTCAGAGTGAGCGTGGCACAGTGTGAGGTGTGTGGCAAAGGGCTTTAAGGGCAGTGTTGGGTGGAACGTGTTAAAAAGTAAAAAAGGATCGCGAGATCCGCAATTTAAGTACTCAGTTATTTAGTTCTATATTCAAAAATATAATCCGCTATTCAGACAATTTATGTAATCCGTAAGGCAGACAGAAGCGATTCCGTTAGTGTGTGTGTGTGTGTGTGTGTGTGTTAGAAAGTGTCCTACAAGCCCCGCCCCCGTGAATCTGATTCAGGCAACTACAGAAAGCCAATGTAGAGTGGTGTGAGAAATATATTATTATTAAAAATAATAATAATAAAATATTATTGTGGAAATGTGAGGGAAAAATTATTTAGACACATGGAGTTATAGTAAATGAATCAGCTTTGTGGTATAGAAACAAATAACACCATGACATTGTGGAACGTTTTGCGCAAACAGGAAGCCCTATTGTGTTTTATTCCTTACATAACACTTTGAAGCGAATTCCAGAAAAGCTCCCGTCAGTAAATTTCTTATTGTCCTTTTTGTTCTTATTGTCCTGCAAACGCACAGTACACTACACTCCACACTTAATCTGTCTGCATTAAGTCATCTGTCTGTACGATAATGTGCTCAGTGAAAGCTAGAGCGCGACAGCTGAAACAAAGTCGTCACCTTGACTGTGAGCCTCGGGATTCTCTGACTGCTCGCCTCCTTTAACGCACAGTCGGCATCTGGAGGGGGGAAAAAAAACAAAACAAAAAACATGTTTATAATAATGTGATATAAAAATGTGTACTGTATCAGAACTAACACGGTCATACCTCAACCCTTTGATTATGAGATCAATAGTGAAGCTGAAGAGTATGTTTAAGAGTAATGTTTCGGGTGTGGGAATGGACTGAGCAGTGATCTGAACCTGCCGGTCAGATCAGCAACAGAGCTAAAACAGTAGCTTATAAATAGATTATCAGTCTATTTATATTCAAGTGGACGCCACTGACATTCGTCTTGTAATACCGCAGCATGGGTGGAGGCTATACTGCATTAAAAACTCTTAGCTCAAAAAAAGGAGCTGATACAAAAAAAGTTGAAGAAATGAATAAATGCACGATGACTCCACAAACTACCATCCGGTGATGAATATGCGCAAACATTACAAAACCTTACGCATTCTTTTTGTTTCTTCTCCGGCTGCTACCATTAGGGGTCGCCACAGAGGACCATTTGTCTCCATCTACCACTTCTTCCTTCGTCACTATAACCTCCTGGTTGTATAACCTTCTACTAATCTTCTCTATTCCACCCTGCCTGCACTCACTTCTTCACTTCTCTACCACATGTCCTTCTGATTTGGAAAGCTGACCCTAAATATTTAAACTCCTCTACCTTCGTTACCTCTATTCCTTGGAACTGTAGGCCTACAGTATATGGTAGAGTGGCCAGACGGAAGCCACTCCTTAGTAAAAGGCACATGGCAGCCCACCTGGAGTTTGCCAAAAGGCACCTGAAGGACTCTCAGACCATGAGAAACTAAATTCTCAGCTCTGATGAGACTCTCTGGCCACTCTACCACATAGGCCTGATTGGTGGATTGCTGCAGAGATGGTTGTCCTTCTGGATGGTTCTCCTCTCCACAGAGGACCTCTGGAGCTCTGACAGAGTGAGGTCACGTCCCTGACTAAGGTCCTTCTCCCCCGATCGCTAAGTTTAGATGGCCGACCAGCTCTAGGAAGAATCCTGGTGGTTTTGAACTTCTTCCACTTACGGATGATGGACGCCACTGTGCTCATTGGGACCTTCAAAGCGGCAGAAATTTTTCGGTAGTAACCTTCCCCAGATTTGTGCCTCGAGACAATCCTGTCTCGGAGGTCTACAGACAATTCCTTTGATATATGCACCCTGTCTTGCTCGTACTTATCTTCATACGCCTCTTCCTTCGAGTGCATGCCTTCACCTCTCTAAATTTTGGTTAATACAAAAAAGAAATCCTTTCCAACAGTGTTTGACTGATGGTAACCCTAGTGAATTAGTTCCCTAGTAAATGTTATGCAAGTTAGAAAGTGGCACAACGTAATTAGGTACATCTATAACAGACACTATCAATGCACGGATCTATGAGTAAATAACTATTTATTTTCACCCTCTGGTGTGCAGTGCGTCGTTTCTGAATTTGGCTCATCGTCTGATTTCGAAATAACACTTACCACTAAGCATATGACATGAGGTGCAATAAGATAACTATATTTAACACTTTAGCAAGAAAGCATGATACTGTATCTATGGTCAGGGGTAGCTCAGTGGTTAAGGAGTACTACGGGTACTACAGTTCGGAAGGAGCCAGGTTCAAATCCCACAACCATCAAGTTGTCCCTGTTGGGCCCTTAACCCTCTACTGCTCAGATGTACAGTATAATGAGATAAAAATGTAAGTCGCTCTGGATAACGGCGTCTTCCAAATGCTTGAATGTAACCTACCTCAGAGTCTGTTCAGTTAAACAATAAGAGCACAAAAGGAAGTTGTTGCAACCCGCTGCCACACCAAAGCTGATTATTTTCTAATAATAACTTGAGTTATTTATGCTACAGCTCTTATGCTACAGCCACCAATTACGATTTTTTTCCATTAATCCATCCATCTTGTGTCGGGTATCCTACACAAGATACACTTGTACACTTTGATCCTGTGTAGGGTTGTAGAGTGCACAGGGCCTATCCCAGGTAAATTAGGGCACAAGCCAGGGTACACCCTGAATGAGGTAGCCCCCCAATACAGAGGCATAAGTGCGCACGCGCACGCGCACACACACACACACACACAAAATCATATTATATGACCAATTTGGAAATAACAAATACAGCACATGTCTTTGGACTGGAGAGGAAACTGTGGCACCCTGAGGAAACGCACCAAGCGCAGGAAGAATATGCAAACGCTACACCCACAGGAACGGAAGAGAGATTCAGACCTTAATTTCTTACAATTATGTTGGTTTACATTCAATGCTGTGGAACATCTGCAAAAACAAGAAGTTCTTACCACAGAAAGGATTAAAAAAATAAACTACCAACAACTCTTTCTCTCTTTTTAAAAATAAATGCAACTTGTTACAGATGGACCACAAAACTTTCCAGTGTTGGTAAATGTTATACACGCTACAGATACATGACTTTACAACAAACTCCTGACATTAAAAACTCCTTCCACAAATGCCATCCTTACAGAAACCATCACAGTATCGATGAATTAATTAATAAGTCGTTAATAACGAAACAATAACAGGTTAAATCCCGAGCATTAATATTAACTGTCTAGCCAAGTGGTTAACACTGTCTCCTTGCACCTCCACGGTTGGGGTTCGATTCCCGCCTCGAGGTCTGTGTGCATGGAGTTTGCATGTTCTCCCCGTGCTTGGTGGGTTTCCTCCAGGTACTCCGGTTTCCTCCCACAGTCCAAAGACATGCAGATTAGGCTGATTAGTGTTCCCAATTGCCTGTAGTGTGCAACTGACAATCAGGCATCAAGCTGGCAACCTGACCCCTTAATGTAACCAACATAGATCTCCATGGTGCGGAGTATCCCTTACCCAATATTGTTATAGAAAACTAAGCAAGACCTTTTGACCAATCAGGATCAAGAATCCAACAATAGTGTTGTGGTGTAATTAATATAAAGCATTATTTATCAAATTTTTTTGAGAATGTCTACAAAATATTACAATAAATATGGTTTTTGAGCCAAAATGTTATGAGAATGATGATGTTCTGCAAACCAAAACTGTTTGGACACTAACCTGGTGGAGCAAACGTCTCTTTTGGGCCACTTGATCCCTGAAAGTTTAACCAAAAAAATATATACATATATGAACAAAGGGACATTTGTTCGAGACGACAAAGACTAAAAGATATTAGAACTTTCTACACAGCATGTATTTTAACGCCATCCCTGTCCATCCACTAAATCAATAATGGTTGTTGTTCTTTCAGCTTCTCCCTTCAAGGGGTCAGCACAGCAGAACATCTGATCTACAGTATATACAGCTTGGCACAACTCGATTACATCAATGGCCGTCCTGATACAACCCTCCCATTCTATCCGGGCTTGGGACGGGGACAAAGGACGTCCTGCATCTAATGATGTACTGGGAGGGAATCGAACCCCGGTGATCCGCATAAGCCACCAATGCCTTCCATCTTCTAAATAAATAAATTAGATTATTTCTCATCTCCATACGAATTCGTTCACTTCAAAGCCTCTGGAAGAATCCTGATATTCCCGCTCTTTCATTGCCCCGCCCACTTGTTTGGGTTTTTTGGTCAAATTTCCCTTTGGTGCAGTAAACAGTACAGTCAGATTTTCTCTCTCATATGGAGAAGTCATGAACCCTGGTATTTCTAATTCTGAAAGTATTTTGTCAAACAGCTGGAAAACAGATGTGTGTATGTAAGAAATTAGCAAGAAAAGAAAGAAGTGGAGGAAAAGCAAGAGAAGAGGAAAGAATGTGCTGCAGTCTCTCAGGCCAAGTCAGAGGAAACATGTTGGTGGTGGTTGATGTTGCACATGAACTTTGAGATTGTCAAACACAAGTTAAGCGACTGCACCGACCTTATTTGAATTAGTGTATGCTGTGTGCTTGATTACATCTTTACAAGTGCACATGTGACAGAATTAGCTCACAGCTAGATTTACCTTGCGTAGATTCATCTGTTTCCTGAATAAATCCCCGAACTCTTTTTTTCGTTTTTCAGAGTCTTCCTCACCGCTACCCTCCCAGTCCTCATCATACCTGAACACACACACACAATCAGGTGCAAGGGTCCTCAGTCAGATTTACACAAACACATTGACGCACAAAGACTTTTCTTTGATAGACGTCATTTCGACTTGATGAGATTGTGTATCGCAATTAGTTTTCATTTCGATTCTCACGACACAAAAAATTTACTGTTCGATTCGTCTCAAGCAGTTACATTTCTTACAGGATTTAAAGTATTAAAAATGACTAAAACTATCTATCTAATAAACACTGAAGTGATACATACAGTGGGGCAAAAAAGTATTTAGTCAGCCAGTTCTGCCACTTAAAAAGATGAAAGAGGCCTGTAATTTCCATCATAGGTACGCCTTAACTATGAGAGACAAAATCCAAAAAAATCACATTGTAGGATTAAAAATATATATTTTTTTGCAAATTATGGTGGAAAATAAGTATTTGGTCAATAACAAAATTTCATCTCAATACTTTGTTATAAACCCTTTGTTGGCAATGACTGAGGTAAAACCATTTCTGTAAGTCTTCTTTTGGCCCATTCCTCCATGCAGATCTCCTCTATGCAGGGATGTTTTGGGGCTGTCATTGGGCAACACAGACTTTCAACTCCTTCCAAAGTTTTCTATGGGGTTGAAATCTGGAGACTGGCTAGGCCACTCCAGGACCTTGAAATGCTTCTTACGAAGCCACTCCTTCGTTGCCCAGGCGGTTGTGATCATTGTCATACTGAAAGACCAAACCACGTTTCATCTTCAATGCCCTTGCTGATGGAAGGAGGTTTTCACTTAAAATCTCATGATACATGGCCACATTCATTCTTTCCTTTACACGGATCAGTCGTCCTGGTCCCTTTGCAGAAAAACAGCCCCAAAGCATGAAGTTTCCACCCCCATGCTGCATAGGTATGGTGTTCTTTGGATGCAACTCAGCATTCTTTCTTCTCCAAACAAGTTTCTCCAAGTTGAGTTTTTACCAAAAAGTTCTATTTTGGTTTATCTGACCATATGACATTCTCCAAATCCTCTTCTGGATCATCCAAATGCTCTCTAGCAAACTTCAGACGGACCTGGACATGTACTGGCTTAAGCAGGGAGGACACATCTGGCACTGCAGGATTTGAGTCCTTGGCGGCGCAGTGTGTTACTGATAGTTGCCCTTGTTACTTTGGTCACAGCTCTCTTCAAACACTAGGTCCCCCGTGTGGTTCTGGGATTTTTGCTCATAGTTCTTGTGATTATTTTGACCCCAGGGGGTGAGATCTTGCGTGGAGCCCCAGATCTAGGGAGATTATCAGTGGTCTTGTATGTCTTCCATTTTCTGACTGAATACGTTTTTGCCCCACTGTAGCTTGTGTTGCTGATTGTTTATGCAAACCAGTAATCTTTTTTTTTTCCTTGTAAATTTTCCACTCAACACTCCAGTTCAGTAGGTGGCGGTGTTGCACCAACCGCCTATAAGTTTAAAAGAAGAAGCAGTGATTTTTCTATTTTCTGCAAAAGTTGTGGCAGATTTTCAATTTTAAACCATTTGAGGTACCTGATAAATGTACAAAAAAAAAATCTATTTGGGCAAAGGATCGATTTACACACAGACACAGACACGCACACACTCCATTCGCCTTCACTTATCAGATATACACATTTTTACATCAATCTAAATACAATGGATAAAAAAATATGTTTAACCGACACAAACTAATGTGTTTCTATGGTAACAGCTCTTCCATAGTAACCTGATTGGAGGATGATCCACTTAATATATGCATATTAATACAAAAAAATAATTAGCACCAACAATAGAATTAATCTTATTGTAAAGAGTCTCCAGTGTTAGTGGTTCGTAATAATCAGTACATTTTCCACATGGTCTCAATGTCAAACTTGAATGACTCAAGGATCTTTAGTACTGCGTCAGCTGACCTCTCAAAGCCGTAGCCTTTCTTTCCCCCTCCGTAGAGCTCGCGGTCAAAACCGAAAGGTCCCCTGTTCTCGGAGCTCTGTGCTGGCCCGGTCCTAGTGCTGAGGGTCGCAGCTCTTTCCAGTTGAGCACGAACAAGTTTAGGGTTCTGACAGTAGTCACAGGCGCCGGCACAGTTGGGTGTCTGGTCCCCGAAGAACTTGGATATAGTGGCATGTCTGCATCTGGAGAAGATAAAGAGAGATTTCTGTGGGTTAATCAGTGAAAATGTGCAGAATTTGGTTGCAGACTTCTTAAATAACAGATGTCCAGAATGAGCGCTAGAGAAACAAATATGTTACTAGCTAACTTAGCGTTTTTTTCCCCATTCATCTTCTATACCACTTATAGTGTACCGGGTCGCACGGGGCCTGGAGCCTATCCAAGGAGATCCTTATACATCCTAGTCAAGGGGCCACCCCCATTGCAGGACACGGACACGCACACACACACAATTTGGGGATGCTGATTAGCCTAATCTGCATGTCTTTTGGGAGGAAATCAGAGTACCTGGAGGAAACCCAGCAAGCACGGGGAGAATGTGCAAACTCAATGCACACAGCTCCAGAGGCGGGAATCGAACCTTTGACTCTGGAGGTGAGAAGACACTATGCTGCCGACAAATAATATAACTAAACAATATCAGGACCATCTTCAAATACTGCTGGACCACTGATGAAGTTTCTTTTTGTTAGACATATCTGAAGCCCAGCACAACAACATGACTCATACATGCCATATAAATGACTTGTGCAATTACTAGATCAAGAACCTAAGTTAAACTCTAGTCTGCCTGCACACACTGTGAGAATTCATCAGGAGTAAGATACGGTCTTGTGTTTGACTTGTCCTTGTCTCACCCTGACTTCCAATGAGGTATTCAGTGAAGGAATTTGGGTCATATGTGATTTGTTTACTATTAACTGTCCAATAATAAACCCTGAAACATAGCTGTATGGACAGTAAACAAAACATAAGACGATATTATGCAAATTATTGGAATCTACTTTCAACTTTTGGCTAAATTCAACTTTTAGAATGTTGCGCATAGAAATTTCTTACAAAATGTATTTCTGTCAAATAAATAAGGAAGTTGGATTGCAAAGAAAATGTCTGTGTCCATCAGCACCAGAACCAAAAAAATACACATAATGTTGACAGTGACGTAGAGTCAACATTAGGCTACGGTATGGCCTCCTTATATGCACGTCCATCTAGTCCAGTTGCAGCCACACCTCATTGAATAGTCTGATGGATTATCGTGTGTAACTCAGCAGTAGCGTCAGCATTTTCTGCATGATTTTTCAAATAACGTCGCCTTGTCTTGGCGATCAAGACGAAGTAGGGCAATCAGCAGCAGAACCTGTTGTTGGGAATCTGTTCGACAGCAAGGAAATGGTATACTTGGCAACCCTAAACCGTCCGGCAACATCTGCTTGTGTTGCACCAAGTTGATGCATTCCGATGACCCTCTCTGTGCTAGCATTGTCTAAACGAGGCATGATAGTGTGAAGACAGAATGCACGGCTAGAAGCCTTTCAAGACATCCAGCTGGACCTCATCACATGGCGAATTCCATACATGTGCACGGTTCCCCTTAAGATGATCGGAGTACATATTTTTTTAATAAGTCTATTTTAAACATTTAAAAATATATATGTTCAACATCTTGATCATTTTCTGTTAAATGTGCCAATCTTTCCACATCTGGCCATTGTATTTAATCCCCTCAACAATGCTCCAGAACATCTCACAAGAACTCATCTCCATCATCATCACTACCATCATTAATTGCTTCAAAACATCTGGTTACGTACCAACTGCATGACACATTCACCTGATCCATAATGCAGCTTTATGACTAGTTTTAACAGTTCTCACCTCGCCCACCCCATTGCTCCTCCCTGTTCACTGGTTTCATGCAACTTCCTGCCTCAAATGTTTATCTAGAAAAAAAAAAAAAAAGAGACCGGGGCCCAATTACCTCAAAGCACTTATCTCACCTTGCACACCACTATACACCCTCCAATCTTCCAACAGGGTGCGACTGCATGACTGGTCCCACTACGTCTCAGGGTGCAGGGATCACATGCATCTCGGTCATAACACCTACTGTAGGTGGTGAAGTGAACTTTCTAGAGAATGGCAAAATTTAGAACTTGTCTAATGATCTACCACTTTCTGAAGAACTTACACTAATACTTTATTAATTTCCCTATATTACCTTCTCATATGTGCTTTTGAAAGTATTTTTATTCCATGAAGTAGTGAACCAGTAAGAATTCAAATTCAAATTTTATTGGTCACATACACAATCATACACAGTATAATATGCAGTGAAATGCTTTATACGACCGCCAGTGACCTTAAAAAAAGAAAATAAAAGCTTGTACGTAAAATAAATAATCAATAAAAAGTAAATACTAAAGAAATAATTTTAACTAGTAAAATTAACTGTGCATAAGGCATAAAATATTGCAAAAATATATGATTAAAGTGTCAGTGGTTGTGCAAATATGCATGGAGGTGACATGTGCAATTGTCCAGATGTATGAGTATTTAGTGCAAGTGTGTATGAATGTGTCCATGATTGTTCAGTCAGTGTTGTGAGCTTAAAAGATGTTATTAGTCCTGTGTGGTGTAGTGATGATTGAGAGACCTTATCGCCTGCGGGAAGAAGCTCCTCCTCAGTCTCTCTGTGTTGGAATCTCTTCCCAGACCGCAACAAAGAGAACAGTCCATTACTGGGGTGACTGAGGTCCTTCATGATCTTCCTGGCCTTAGTCCAGCACCGCTTGCTGTAGATGGAGTGCAGGTCAGGGAGCTCAGTGCGGATGATGCGCTCGGCTGATCGCACCACCCTCTGTGGAGCTCGTCTGTCCTGCATGGTGCTGTTCCCGAACCAGGTCGTGATATTTCCCGTCAAGATGCTCTCTATGGTGCAGGAGTAGAAGTTCCTGAGCACCTTGGAGGGCAGTCTAAAGTCTCTCAAGCGTCTGAGGTGGTAGAGACACTGCCGGGCTTTTTTCACCACGGTGTTGATGTGACAGGACCATGACAGGTCCTGCGTGATGTGAACACCGAGGTATCTGAAGCTGTCCACTCTCTCCACTGGGCTCCTGTTGATGACGGGGGTCTGGTAGTTCCTCTCCTGCTTTGTACTGAAGTCCACTATCAGCTCCTTTGTCTTGCTGACGTTCAGGAGGAGATTGTTCCTCTGGCACCAGTTCTCCAGATTTCCAATCTCCTCTAAGTAGTCCGACTCATCATTGTTGGTGATCAGTCCGACCACGACGGTGTCGTCAGCAAACTTGATGATGGAGGTGGAGTTGGTAGTGGCCACGCAGTCGTGGGTGTACAAAGAGTACAGCAGTGGGCTCAGAACACAACCTTGGGGGGCTCCAGTGCTAAGAGTGAGTGTGGCTGAGACATGTCCGCCCATCCTTACTGCCTGTGGTCTGCCAGTCAGAAAATTGGAGATCCACTGACATATAGATGAGCTGAGTCCCAGGTGCTCCAGCTTGGTGGTGAGTGTGGAGGGAATTATTGTGTTAAAAGCAGAGCTGTAGTCGATGAAGAGCATTTTAACATAATTCCCTTTCCTAGTGTCCAGGTGAGTAAGTGATGTGTGGAGGAGATGAGAGATTGCATCGTCTGTGGAGCGGTTCTGACGGTATGCAAACTGTAGTGGGTCCAGTGTGTCGGGTAGTGAAGAAATGATGAAGTCTCTGATAAGGCGTTCAAAGCACTTCATCACTACTGAGGTGAGAGCTACAGGGCGATAGTCATTGAGAGAAGCAGGATGTGGTTTCTTTGGAACAGGAACAATGATGGACTCTTTGAAGCATGTGGGGATCACCGACTGAGATAAAGAGATGTTGAATATCTCAGTGAACACAGGTGCTAGCTGGTCTGCGCAGGATCTGAGGATACGGCCTGAGATGCCGTCTGGTTCTGCTGCTTTCCTGGTGTTCACTCTCTTGAAGGCTCTCCTCACATTGTGCTCGGAGATGATGAGCGCGTTCCCGGTGCTGGCAGTGTCTTCCTGTCTGCAGCCGTTAGCGCCGCTAGCATTAGCGCCGTTAGCATTAGCGCCGTTAGCATTAGCATCGCTAGCGTCTTTAGCTGCAGCCTCGAAGCGAGCATAGAAGATGTTGAGCTCGTCTGCCAGAGTCGCGTCCGCGTTCGTCATACCGGATGCTGGTGCTTTATAGTCCGTTATTGTTCTCAGTCCCTGCCACAGGCTCCTAGAGTCACTCTGTTGAAGCTGTGACTCTAGTTTTCTCCCGTAGCGCTGCTTCGCCTCTTTCACCGCCTTCCGGACGTTATATGACGCAGCCTTGTACGGTTCCATGTCCCCCGATGCAAGTCCCGTGTTGTAGGCAGCTGTGCGAGATCTCAGAGCGTCGCGGATGGTTTTATCCGTGAAAGTATATTTACTGATGGAGACTTCAAAGCACTTCACCTTATATATACACAGTATATTTCACCTTATATACTATGTGACCGTGACCATACCTAACTAATATCTCACCTTCTTTTCTCTTCTCTCTCCATGGCCCTGTCTCTCCCTGTGCAGCTACATATGCCACTCCAGACCCCCTCTGCCCTCTGGACCTGTCGGACTCATCCTGGTGCCCCGCTTCTATCTTGAGGTCTTGTCGCATGAAGGCCCTGTGTGGGATGTGTGTGGTGACCAGGGACGGTTCGACAGTCCTGGGCTTGGCTGATGCAGACAGCTGTTCTCTGAGCACTACTGGAGAACTGGACTCCATATTAATATCATAAAGACATCTTAAAGACATCATCTGTTATCATGAACTTCCAGCCACCTAACAAACAGTATGACTGCACAACAATTCACTCAAACGAGGATGGGTTCCCTGTGGAGTTTGGCTCCTCTCAAGGTTTTTCCTTCGGCTTGCCCATCAGGGACAATCTGATCATTTTGCATTAAACACATTTCTATAATTGTCTCTTGATTCTGTAAAGATGCTTTGCGACAACGACCGTTGGTAAAAACATTATACAAATAAAATGGAATTCAACTTCAGTAGGTCACTCTGTATTAAGGCACTTGCCAAATGTCAAATTTTATTCTACGGTAATTTATTTATATATATATTTTTTGGAACAACATGGAACAGAGAAAATGGGGGCCCATGTGGACACTAGACAAAAAAATTTAAAGGGATTAGGCTTAAAATCATGCTGATGTATTTTACTAATGGTTTCAGTGCAGCTGCAGTTGCCCAGCTGACTTTCCACAATTGCGACTGGTGGCAAGCAGAACTGATATCATTATTACACCCTTCTGTACACTCCTTAACACATGAAAAGAGCAAATCCACCATTTTAGGTTTATCTTAGACGGTCGGTTCAGGGTTATTGTAAAATAAAATAAAAAATCATCAATACTGCACAAACCTAAGAGGAAAGGGTTTTACCAGGCAGCCAAGTACATACATCTGCACACATTTACACACACATACACAAACTTCTCTCCATAGCCTTTACCAGAAGGTTTCAGGTTACACTCAGATATTTCGCAGGGGGACTGAGGGACTGACTCAAGCCTCAATAAAAACAGCATGCGTACAGTAAACCTCGCTGCAATTCGACAAAAAGCCTCTGTGTGCCACGTCACAGCTAGAACTTCAGACAAACAGCCTCTAATAAATAATGCATTTCAGTAATTATGCATGTCTCAGTCTTATAGTTCACTCACTTGTTGATTTCACAATGAAAAGCTTGTGATGATGTGGAGAGTTTGAGAAATGGAGAATTTCACAACAGCTTGGACATGACATAAAAATGGACATCATAAAAAACATTGTCACATAAAATATTAATAGAAATATATTAGTCACATGGTGGTGCAATGCCTGAGGCAGAAATCTAAATTTTTTTTATTTTTTTTATTTTTTTTTAAAGCTGACGTTTGTGTGAAAGGTTATCAGGAAATCATTATTTCCTTTGCATTTATAAAGTCATTTATATTGTTTTTACATAGTCGAATTTCAATTCCTTAACTCCGAGCAATGTAAAAAGTACATGCCAGTCCAGAAAGAAACAAGCAAATGATTGGGGGGAAGAAAAAAAAAAACACTAACACTGCCAGAATAGTTTTTGAATCAGAGGACGGGAAGAGGGGGAAAAAAAAAAAAAAGAAAGAAGAAAAAGAGTTTCCAGGGTGATCGGAGGGGAGGAGAAGTAGGCAGTCCTGCTGAGACAAAAGGGGTGTGTGTGGGGGTGAGAGAGGTAAACAGTGAAAGAGAAGGACAAGACAGGCAGAGAGAAGCAATCTCTTGTGGAAGAAACGTGAAGAAGAACTAAAGCTGAATTCTAGTTATGAAGGGGGGAAAACGAGCTGAAGAACACAACCCACATGCTTGTTAAATGTGTGACAGCACTTCTGTCAGCCTGCACTGAACAAGAACAGCATGAGAAGGCAATCAACTGGGGGGGAAAAATACCAACCATAACAAGTGAAACAAGACTGGAGAGTAAGGACAAGGCAACTCCGTATGCAACCCTGTTGAAGAGTGAAACAGTCACCCAGGCTGTTTGTGGAATTCCCAAAACAACTGCTGAAACTGGAGCAAAGGAAAAAGGGCCAGCACACTCTTTCCCCCTCAGGTAAGAGAGGCTCCCTTGTTTTGTCAAAGTAAACTGGCTAGGCTAGTTAAGGCAGAACTACAATGTAAAGTCAGTCCACACCTAATTCACCTACTAGAAGAAAGAGTAACGTCTGCATGTGCATAAAGACTGGATAAAGAGAAAACACCTTTTATTTACTTTACAAGCCTAACTACATTCACACACCGGCTGCATGCCTTTCACGCAAGGGTTAAGTAAGGAATCCAAAGCGCTATTTTAACAGCTCCTCTTGTCCAGCTGTGCTGCATGGCCTTGTGAAGTTCACTGACTGCATTGCTGTTCAAACAGAACTTAGGAACCACAAAGGGTGTGGGAATAGACCAGTATCCGTTCACTGCAACACTTGTAATGATGGATAAACGTAAACAAAGTGCAAAGCTGCTTTCCCGTGCTATGCGTTATATTGTTTACTTACAGAAGAAACATTTGTGTATTAAATTTAATTACAGACCAAAGCTTTCCATGTTAAGTAAGGTTTACGCTGTATAAATGTAATAGAAAAAGGTTTAGTCTGTAAGGAAACTTATTATTTTTACTTGCGAATTACGTAAACCTTTACAAGTTAATTTAACCATAACATTAAAGCTTTACATAATTTTACTCCAAGACTTATATACCAACTTTTACTTATTGTCTAAACCTTTACATATTAATTTTACTGACACAATGACCCTTTACCTATTAATTTTACTTAAACAATAAACCATTACATATTCATTTTACTTATACAGTAAACCTTTACATGTTAATTTAACTTTAAATGTTTACATAATTTAACACATTAAAGCTTAAGATAATTTTTACTCAAAGACTTGTATACCAAGTTTTACTTATTGTCTAAAGGTGTAAGTAAAATGAATATGTAAAGGTTTACAGTAGTCTGTAAGTAAAGGTTTAGACAATGAGTAAAACTTGGTATACAAGTCTTTGAGTAAAAATTATCTTAAATTTACATAATTTAACACATTAAAGCTCAACACTGACTACACCTTTACATATATACTTTTACTTACACGTTAACCCTTTACATATTCATTTTACTTACTGACTAAATCCTTACATACTAATTTCACATCCATAATAAACCTTTACATATTAAACTGACTTATAGACTAAAACATTACACATCAAGTTAAATATATACATATTGCATTTACTTACAAAACAAATATTTACATATTACATTTACTTGCCCACTACACCTTTACATAATAAATTTCAACTTTACTTACGGACTTAACCTTTAAATATGATGTTTTCTTACAAACATTTGAAGTTAAATATTGTTTGCATGCGCACAAACTAAACACACATACTGCCTACCCACTTGCATGCTACAGCTTTACATATTATGTTACATACTTCTATACTTAGCTCTCATATACTGTTTATATATGCTAAAGTTTTACTTGTCCTTCACATGAACATACAGTACATACAACATACATGCATTCTGTTTATTAATATATTTACAAACAACATTTGCATACTTTAACATCCAATGTTCGCCGACTTACATACAAAACTTTTATATTCTACATTTGTACATTTACAAAATCTATTTTTAAATAGTTACATACTAATCCTCTTCATACTATGTTTTTGTGTTGCACAAGCACAGTTCCTGTCACCTTCATTCAACACTTAAGCTGCACTGTCATAAGATCCAATCTACACTGCTGAATAGTCAGGTTTGAATATAGGGACAGATTAAGATCCAGAGCACCTACACCTTAGATCAGAAGCAACAACTAGTTGCCTGTGGTTTCTTAAAATTTAAAGCTGTATTCCAATTTAGTGTCCTTTTTCTCCACACTTTGCCAACCCCACCCTGAGATATACGCCCTCACAGAACACACCCTTCCACTTCACCACAACACTTCCCAAAAAAGCATGCTGAATGATAGGCCTACGTCGCTTTAACCATCAGGTTCTCTTCTTTTTGGCTGAAGGACCATATGTCTGCAGGCACACAGAAAAGCCACATTTGTAGGATATACTATTGCTCAAGCTATTGGTCATGCACATATTACAAGAATCAGCAATGTGGATTTTGTAACTGCATTGTCTGTAACAAACCAGAGTAAGGACACATCAGGGCGTGGAATTCAGCGAGTGTGAGATCCAAGTTAAGCCTGAATTTCCACTTGGATCATGTCAGAGTGTAAATGACACTGGCTGCAAACTCTGTTTTGGCAGGAGACCATCCAGTTTAGGAACGGAACCAGTTCACTGATCTCAATACTGTCTACCAGTTACTGACAACCGAGATCATCAGAAAGAATGGATGGCAAACAGGAAGTACTTAATATCCTCCAAAATATCTGGACCAAGTTACAGAATCTCCCTGAAGCAAACTCCATTGAGATTGTAGGCTTCCTCATCCTCCTCCTCTTCATTTGTAAGTGTCACATGTTTCACACACACACACACACACAGGCACACACAATTAAAACCAGGGGTAGCGAAGTGCTTAAGGCATTGGACTACGGTTCAGAAGATCCCAGGTTCAAACCCCATGGGTAAATGTAAATTAACTTTTGCACAAGATTCAAATTTTTCGAGTTTCACCTGTGTGTGTGTGTGTGTGTGTGTGTGTGTGTGCGTGTGTATGTGTGTATATATATATATATATATATATATATATATATATTAATAAAATATATATATAAATATATATACACACACACACCTACGCAATATGCAACTGGTGTTAAAATGTGTATATTTATTTATATACAACTTTGGGAGATATTTATATCTAGCTGGCTATTCCAAGAATGCATTCAGAAAAAACCTCAATGCTACAATCAATCATTTTTGTGCATGGTACCAAACCTTGAAAGCCACAGTTTAACCAACATACCACATTCAACTTAAAGTCGAGAACATGTTAATATGCATGTCTTTGTAAATTTCCCTTGTATTAGAAGAGAAAGAATGCATCTGCAGTGAACTGGGTGTCAGACTTTGGTAAATAAAATTGTACTGTATGATGTCTAGTTTAGATAAGTTTTAACTTATAGTAACAACTTCCCCTTTAAGGGCATTTCCGTCAGTTGAAGGTTTCGCCACAAATGCATGGTGGCTGGGTAAAACCTTTAACATGGTTACATTTTCATATCTTCTGTACATAGTTTTAAAAACTGAAGGCTTTCCTAAATCAATTTTACAAAACTAACATTACTTCCAACCTCATATAGTAAAATGAGTTATAACTGTGCTTACTAGCATCATCCACCTCAGTCCCTGTCTCATCACCTAAGCTAAAACGGCATTTAAAACCAAGCCTCATCAACACCTTGTTACTGAACTAATCTCTGTTTGCAATATGTATAATTACTTTAGCCGTAGCCATTCTGTAAACTACACTGATTAACAAAATGAATCTTTATACATCATGTAAGCATGTTAAGCTAGCGAGTGTGTAAGCACTTTCCTCTGTTGTGATGATGATGTAAAGGTGCAGGAGCAGCGCAGACATTTCGACAGGTGATATTGTAATTGATTACGCTTTGTTCATTTTATGTTCATTTATTCATGCCCATATGGTAGGTATCTATCCAAGATCTTGAGCAAAGTCGGATGTTAATTGCATGAGAACAGCACAAACAAACGGCAAGAATTTATAATGAATCATTTCACTGCCTCATTAAACTGATGCTACATCATCAAGATATTTTTCAAAAGATGAATTGTGGACGGTAACTGCACTGGGATGTTTAACTAAATGCATCACTCCACATCACTGGTGCAAACATAAAGAGAAACCTGCAATCACCAATCAGTAATCTTATCAGCTTTTGGCTACATAATACCAGCAAGAATTTAAAACTACTTAGATCCCTGTTGATTTCCCCAATTGTCAAGTTGCAAAAGGATGCGTGTTGGCAAAGCAAAATAATTGACTAAATTTAACAGACAAATCAATCTGTTGATAATAAATGGTGTTTATGGAACTGTTGTATAAAAACAATATCACACTCGAGCTTTATTTTTTTTTATATATACACACGCACATATACGCGCGCGCACATGCACACACACGCACGCACGCACGCACGCACACAACCACACACACACATACAATGGACAGCTAGAATGTCTGCCAGGCTGAAATTGCTGGTGCTTTCTTTTGATAAAAACTTTCAAAGTTTGACAATGGGCTCATAATTTCCATTTAAATGATTATTTCTAATGGCTTTCCTTGGAAAACAATTAAAATGATCCTAAACTTTTCAGCGGTAGTGTACAGTATGTATATACAAGCTTTGTTAAAAAATAAATAAATAAATAAAATAATAATAATAATAATAATAAATATAATATAATATATATATATATGAATGAAATGCATTTAGTTAAATAAATGAAAAACATGGAGAGACAGACTGGTGATCAATAGCAGATGTGATTACATAAGGCTACATGAGTCTTATGAGTCATATTTTATTTTATTCATTTCTTTTTGCTATGAACAATACAGCTTGATGTGCGCCTGGGGAAAAAAAATAAAAAATCTTCTCTGCACCCTCTGCACTGCACAGTAATGCATTCTCTCCCTTTCACTCTTTGTCATAACACTTTAGGTGAAAAATGACAGGCACTGCTGGTGTCTTGTCATTTCTCACCCAATGTGCTGGAACTGTCCAAGTTTGTTAATAATGAAAAAATACTGGTGTTAATAGACAGATAATACGATACGGCCTGGATGACATGAACAAATAGAGTTTGTTCAATCTCTAAACTTCCCGAAATTAACATCTCAAACTCATTTCTTTTGACTTTATCTACTTGCCTATTTGAGGGACAAAATGTCCAATAAAATGGTGTTGTTTTTCTTTCAGTGACATTCCTGGCCTTGGCGGTGTTTGCTTGTGCACAGTGCTGCTGTAGCTGTGGACGAGGCCCGAGGAAAAACAACTCTGTAATCTGAATCAACATTACGGTTCATTCAACCGTGGAGATACACCGGACAATGAGGGGGACAGAGGAGAGTAAAGGGGACAGAAAGAGGTCACTACAAAAGCTACAAAAAGGGGAAATGAGTTTTTTTGCACTGGGCCTTTTCATGCCCGTATCCATGACACCGTAAAAAGGAAATCAGGTCTGAGGAGAGAGAGAGAGAGAGAGAGAGAGAGACACAGGTCTGTTTGGCCCTCTAGTGTCAGATAAAGGAACTTCAGAAAAAAGAAAGTGTGACAAAACTGCAAATGTGGTTTTTACTCTTTTTCATATACTGCATGTGATGCTTATGAGTAAATTCACTTTTAATATGTAATATTTACTATAACTGTATGAGAGCAAGAAAGGAGTGCCAAAGCTATGCAAGTCAACTGGAATGTGAACTGGAGGTTCAGTGGTTTATGGTGGTTCAGGTTAAACCCTAGTACGACTGAGTTAATCCATAAGCAACACCTCTAACCGTCACCTCCTCAGTTGAATATCATCTCAATGGTCACTTTAAGTAAAAGCATCAACCAAATGAGCAAATGCAAAAAAAAAAAGCCAATGCAATTCAGTATTTACTCACCTGAAGATGTCTTTGCAATATTTAAAAGTAGTAGCACGGTCTAATATACAAGCAAGATGTATATTTTACAACTAATCCATAATATGATCATTTAAGATCTCCCATCACTCACAACTATAATATACTCAGCCACAACATTAACACGTTATCAATTATTGGTGAAGATGAAAATTTATTTCAATTAAATAGTGTGATCTTTAATGTGACAATTCATTTTAATTATCTTTTTATTTATGTATATTTGCATTTGAGGTGGTAAAATGTTGCCGTTCCTCTGTTGTCCTACAGGTGGCACAGTCTATACTATTCACACACGTCATGGGGTACAATTTCTTTTGCCAAGTTTGTTTAGAACTGTAATTAAATCTACATATCACAGTCACCCTAAGCTCACCCATGCCAACCCATCCGGTCTGATAAAGTTAATCCCCGGGGAACTCGAGCTGCACCGGTGGCACAGGATAACCTACACAGTACTGTAATGTTACAGCTGATCAGTGTTTTTATATACATAAATACATATCAAAGTTTATGCTCCTCTATTTCATGTAAATCTACCCAAGGCCTACAGACCGTTAAATAAAAGCAAATGTATTACCACTAAGTTTGTGTGTGTATTGTATGAACTCTTACCCCTCTTGCTCACAGAAAGCAGCCATGGCTTCAAAGTCCTGCAGAGGTGCTTTGTCCTGTTCTTTCTCTGAACCTCGTTTCTCCTGAAAAGAAAAAAACATGCAAGTGAAATTTAAACTTAAGCTTTTATCCACCTCACGGCCCCTCCTTCAAATTCAGTACACTTTGGATGGGGTCATTGACACACTGCGTGGAAATTGGGAACACCAATCAGCTTAATATGCATGTCTTTGGACTGTGGGAGGAAACCGGAGTACGCGGAGGAAACCCACCGAGCATGGGGAAAACATCCATGCACACAGACCCAAGGCGGGAATCGAACCCAGAACCTGAAGGTGCAAGGCGACAGCACTAACCACTAAACCACCCAACAAAAACCAGGAGTCTGAAAATTTGCATGTGGAGGACCAGATGGATTGAATTTATTTGAATAAATACAATGAGCGTTGACATTTCCATAAACTAGCGGACAATAGCCTCGATTCCCAAAAGTTTATGGACACATGAGACATCCATAAGCAAGGCCTTCTCCAAAGTGGCTCACTATATTCTAGAACGCCATCATACTGTATGCTATGGCATTAAAATGTCTCCTCGTCTATGTGCCAGCACTCCTTACCTGACTTTAATATCAGATATCACTTGTGGTTCAATGAGCACAAATTCACATAACCACGTTCCAAAATCCATCAGAAAGCTATTTTAAAAGCAATCTGGGACGTATTTATAAATGAGATGTATAACAAACCTATATGGGTGCGATCAGTCAGGTGTTCATAAACTTTTCGCATGTACAGTATATATGATTTAGAAACCTAAACTAAGTGTGCAACAGGATTTTTTATAAAAATTTGAGTGGTACATGTTTTATGTATCCATTCAGATAGGAAGCTTGAGTGTCAAGAAAAGGGTACTTTCATTAGTTAGCTGTTTATAAGACTAAGACTGTAATGCAGTTGAGTTTCAACTGTGTTTCATTAAGAGCTTTCAAATTAAATAAGAATACTGAACGGTTAAATAAACTGAGATTTTTTCTGGTCAAAAGCCCTTCGGTGGTAGATGGGAGTAACATTAAAAAACAGGCCTGTGTACACCTCTGCTCTAAAGTTCACTTTGATGTTCAAAGCACTAGGATACGACAGTGAAGCCCAAGAGACTCTTGAAGCCAACTGGAATACAGAAAAGCACAGATCGTCTTTCTTTCTCAGATATTCAGTTGGATCTCCGGTGTGTGTACAAACAAAAAAACGTTTCCTGCTTTTTTTGGAGGAAGTTATAACCAGACAGACTGTGGGTGACCTCTGGGACCCATTTTAACTAGTTAACACATAAATAAATCAAGTTCCTGTTGACACATTTGACATTTTTGGACTATAAAGTTATAGAAGAAAAAATATTTACACTGTAATTGCTCTATCCCTTAGATGTTTCCCTCAGATGAGTGAAATTTGGGGTCTGGTTCCTCTCGAGGTTTCTTCCTAGCTGATTAGGGACGCATTTATAAATGTAATATTTATATCTTGCTGTCTGCACAGCTGCTTTGTGACAATGTACTTCTTAAAAGTGCCATATGATTCTATTAAACTGAATCAAATTACATTCATATTTTTTTTCATATGAGACAGCTAAAGCAAGCACTTATATTTTATATTTTGAACTGCATCACAGAGCAGCTGAACATGCATTATGTGTCGCGCTAGACACTGACGTCGTCGTGTTAAATGTCACCGCTCTTTTGATTACGGAATTCTGGTCGAGGGGCGGATTAATGTTCAAATTCATGGGCTCTGGGTGAATTAACAAATGACAGTGGGGTCATTTCAGTACCAAGAAATCACACCATCAGGGTGAAAGGGGCTTCAGACTCCTGGGTGCAACTAACCTAGCAAATAATTTCCTCCCAATGTTTTTTGGAATTTTTCTCTGTCTGTTTGTTTGTGCACACATCAGGTAAAAACGACTGAAGGAACCTTAATGGGGTTTGTCTCATTGCAATTGACCCATGGTGAAGAGAATACAGTGGTGTGAAAAACTATTTGCCCCCCCTCCTGATTTCTTATTCTTTTGCATGTTTGTCACACAAAATGTTTCTGATCATCAAACACATTTAACTATTAGTCAAAGATAACACAAGTAAACACAAAATGCAGTTTTTAAATGAGGGGTTTTATTATTTAGGGAGAAAGAAAATCCAAACCTACATGGCCCTGTGTGAAAAAGTAATTGCCCCCTGAACCTAATAACTGGTTGGGCCACCCTTAGCAGCAATAACTGCAATCAAGCGTTTGCGATAACTTGCAACGAGTCTTTTACAGCGCTCTGGAGGAATTTTGGCCCACTCATCTTTGCAGAATTGTTGTAATTCAGCTTTATTTGAGGGTTTTCTAGCATGAACCGCCTTTTTAAGGTCATGCCACAACATCTCAATAGGATTCAGGTCAGGACTTTGACTAGGCCACTCCAAAGTCTTCATTTTGTTTTTCTTCAGCCATTCAGAGGTGGATTTGCTGGTGTGTTTTGGGTCATTGTCCTGCTGCAGCACCCAAGATCGCTTCAGCTTGAGTTGACGAACAGATGGCTGGACATTCTCCTTCAGGATTTTTTGGTAGACAGTAGAATTCATGGTTCCATCTATCACAGCAAGCCTTCCTGAAGCAGCAAAACAACCCCAGACCATCACACTACCACCACCATATTTTACTGTTGGTATGATGTTCTTTTTCTGAAATGCTGTGTTACTTTTACGCCAGATGTAACGGGACACGCACCTTCCAAAAAGTTCAACTTTTGTCTCGTCGGTCCACAAGGTATTTTCCCAAAAGTCTTGGCAATCATTGAGATGTTTTTTAGCAAAATTGAGATGAGCCTTAATGTTCTTTTTGCTTAAAAGTGGTTTGCGCCTTGGAAATCTGCCATGGAGGCCGTTTTTGCCCAGTGTCTTTCTTATGGTGGAGTCGTGAACACTGACCTTAATTGAGGCAAGTGAGGCCTGCAGTTCTTTAGATGTTGTCCTGGGGTCTTTTGTGGCCTCTCGGATGAGTCGTCTCTGCGCTCTTGGGGTAATTTTGGTCGGCCGGCCACTCCTGGGAAGGTTCACCACTGTTCCATGTTTTTGCCATTTGTGGATAATGGCTCTCACTGTGGTTCGCTGGAGTCCCAAAGCTTTAGAAATGGCTTTATAACCTTTACCAGACTGATAGATCTCAATTACTTTTGTTCTCATTTGTTCCTGAATTTCTTTGGATCTTGGCATGATGTCTAGCTTTTGAGGTGCTTTTGGTCTACTTCTCTGTGTCAGGTAGCTCCTATTTAAGTGATTTCTTGATTGAAACAGGTGTGGCAGTAATCAGGCCTGGGGGTGACTACAGAAATTGAACTCAGGTGTAATAAACCACAGTTAAGTTATTTTTTAACAAGGGGGGCAATCACTTTTTCACACAGGGCCATGTAGATTTGGAGGGTTTTTTTCTCCCTTAATAACGTAAACCTTCATTTAAAAACTGCATTTTGTGTTCAATTATGTTATCTTTGACTAATAGTTAACGGTTTTTGATGAGCAGAAACATTTAAGTGTGACAAACATGCAAAAGAATAAGAAATCAGGAAGGGGGCAAATAGTTTTTCACACCACTGTATATGCTAATTAAAATTTTTTATGAAAAACGTCCTTATGTCAACAAATAAATGACCTCGGAAAAATCATTCGTTCGTCACGATTCAACAGTTGGCATTGTACATTTTAAAACGCGCTTAAGAGTGTGCAATTAAACTCCACTTGAACGAAGTCGTGGGCACGTCTAGTTTACCAATAATATAATATTATACTTTCAGTAGTACTGTGTACTGTACGTGTCCTGTTTCAGTATTAATACTGTACGTGCCTGTTTGTGGGTGATCTCTTTACAGATGAGAAAGCGGAGCTGATCTCGGTCTTTGGGAGAGTAGTATATGCGACAGGAAGACGGAAGGCCGTCACGGCCAGCACGCCCCGATTCCTGATAATAACTGGCCAAGGATTTCGCCACGTTCCAGTGAGCTACAAACCTGCGAGATACCGAGACATACCACATATAGGCATGATCACATGAAGCATGATGAATTTAAAGTATTTGCAGCATGCCAAATTATACGTTGCTAGTAAAAAGGGTTCATCCTCACTCACCTCACATTGGCTTTATCAACGCCCATCCCGAAACTGATAGTGGCCACGATGACAGGCACCCTCCCTTCCATCCAATCAGCTTGCGAATCAGTGCGATCTCCTGCTTTCAGACCTGTTCAAACAGACATTTATAAAAAATAATAAAAATTTATAATAATCGCATGTTTAGTCTTTTCATAGTAAAAAAGAACAAAAACAATTAAGTATTTAATTTCACTTCAATAAGAAATTTATAATGAGTTACCTGCATGGTACGGCCTGGCCACGATCCCAAGTTTGGTCAATCTGTGTGCGACATCTTCACAACTCTCTCTTGTGCGACAGTATACAATCCCACAACCCTTTACACACACGTAAAAAAAAATCATTAAAAACAAACAATTCTATAAACCGGCATCTATGCATTTACAATTACCTGACAAAAGGCAATATGCAGAGAGACCTTTGAAAAGTGTGAACAAATTAAAGTTACGCAAAATTCGGAATTCGGAAAAGCAGTAAATCTGAAGTATTTTGCGGATGCCAGAATGAATGATCTGAATGGACTTCTAGCTGGGACATTAACACATATCTTCTGGAGACCTTAAGACTTGTATTAATATGTAGTATAATACATACCTCCAAGGCATATTTATGGTACAATGTCTTTGACCAATTTATGAGAATTCATGACACAGTCAAGACTAATACTGGTTTATGGTTAAGTGGTTTAGCTGATTCAAAAAAGATAAAACAAGTAATTCAAAGAAAAGGAAAAAAAGATCAAGGCTATTTACTAAAGGTTAAGTCTTTAGAGCTTTTAAATAGAAATGGGGAGACATATTCTGAATGTAGCAAAATACTTATGCCACCAATGAGAAGCCAAAACATTTAAAATAAATAAATAAATAAATAAACCCACACAGTGAGTTCTGTGTGATGGAATGATGTCATCTCTAGTTGGTTATTTAATTTTCATTTTATATTATCATTTTAGCCTTTTAAGCCTGTAGTATCTCACTCATTGTCTTTACCGCTTTATCCTCTATACAGGAGCCTATCCGAAGAGACTTGAGGCGGGGTACACACTGGACAGGGTGCCAATCCATCGCAGGGCACACACACATACACACACTTACTCACACACTACAGGCAATTTAGGAAACAGCAGTTAGCCTTATCTGCATGTCTTTGAACAATGGAAGGAAACACAGCTTCGAACCTGGCTGGGGATTCGAACCCGGACCCTGGAGGTGCAAGGCGACGGTGGTAACCACTAACCCACTGTGGCACCGCCTATATTATCCAATCCCAAAATTACCTCCATTTAAAAACACCTCCCGGATGCTACAGCGGTATCTTCATCCACTACTTGACACAGATGCCTCAGAGATGTGGGATGACGGTATAACAACAACCTGACCTCAAAATGACAGGTGCCTGACTTAAGCTTGGTGCAGAGCAAAAAGCAGCATGCGCACTAGGAAGACAAGCTGTGTTGTCAGTTTTAGCAAGTTCTATAAATTCCAAGCAAACGTTGTAGTTTAAGGCCTTCAGCTGATATTGCTTTATATTTGATATTACATGAAAACTGTTAAAAGCGGCAAACATGGATTACTGGGTGAGCTGATTGAAAAGTTGATTTGATATGATCCTCATCGAGTTTATACCTACTATCGAAAACGCCATTTAACCTGTTTGGAATAATGATAATTCATAAAACGTCCATGTGTCATGTTACTTTGTAATTTATTAATTACTATATACAGAACAGAGCCTGGGTTTGGCTGAGGATGCTGAAGGTCGGCAGTGTTTGATAAAGTGTGTGCAAGAAATTACACTTGCTATATGAAGTCTTAAACCCGTAAAAACGCTATACAAATGAAATCGAATTTAATTTAATTTAATTACACCCGAAATTCAGTCAAAGCAAAAAACTGTTGGAAAGTTAAAACAGCAATCACAAATACCAGGGGTACGAATTCCCACATATGAACGGACCGTGGATCTACAAACATTCGTAGGAAGTGTATTGTACAAAAAATAGACACTGCAGTGCACCAAATACCAATACTTACATTTACATACAAAATTTTCTGTGTGCAAGTGTATAAAATGTCCAAAGTCAGGTATACTGTACGTGTGTGTGTTAGGGTGCGGGAAAAATTAGTCTGCCTCATGGCTCATGACTCTTCTGCCTGCAATGAACTAATAATCACACAAGAGTGGCAAGAAGTTCTAAGCAACTGGTATGTTTTTTACAACATTAAAAAAAATGTCTCACCTTCTCAGCTGAGCATCCCCCGAGTGCCTCCTTAGCAAACGCATGCAGATGGACATACGGGTCAGGCAGCAAATCTCGAAATATCACATCGTATTTCAGGTTTTTCCGAAATACTGGAGTGGTGTAAGTGAGCGGTGATTTCAGCCTCAGTGAGCGTGCGATGTCCTCCTGCACGCGCTTGGGTGCTGTGGCAGTCAGGGCCACACAGGGGACTCCAGGAAGACGAGCGCGCAGGTCCCCCAGCTTCAGGTAGTCAGGTCTAAAATCATGACCCCACTGAGAGACACAGTGGGCTTCGTCAACTGCCAGGCAGGCGAGCAACCCGCGGGAGCACAGCGAGCTCAGACACGGCTGGAAGGACGGAGAAGCCACCATCTCAGGAGTGATGTAAAGCATCTTGAGCCGAGGCTTTCCACTATGCAAATCAGCTAGGATCTGCTTTCTCTCTCCCGATGCAAGCTTCGAGTTGATGGAACATGCTGGTATGTTTAGTGCTTTAAGGTGCTCTATCTGATCCTAAAAAAGGAAAAGAAAGAAGAGGACATATGTACATATTCTATACAAAAGCATTTCAATACATTTCTTTAGCACTATTACACCAGATATAGCAATCTTCTGCTTTTAATCCGAAGTTTAGGTTTCAGCTCTTCATTAAGTATCTTACTGTAATGAGCACTGTTGAATGCGGAAACCTTTTTTTTTTTCTGATAATGTTACAATACTGGCCCCTGAAAACTTTTTCCCAACTAAATTTCCCAAATGATGGTTGACTTTTCTTGCTTGGTGATTGTGGATGTTTCTGTTCCATATGCTGCCGTTTACTCTCAGGCTCATAGTGATGAATCTCATCACCGGTTTATTTTCTCCAGATGATTCTTTATAAGAAACTTTCACCTTTCTATTGGTTTCTAATTTTGTTTGCAGATAACGCTTCTGTTTATGCTCCTCTGCGAGTTGTTTTAGCACCAGGTACGACCTCAGGCCACTGCACGCTGCTCTTCTTTCATGAAAATCACAAGTGGGGAGTCCATTTATGCTCGAGTACAAATGAACTGATGTAACGCCTTCAAACCTGCACAGCATTGACTGGGGAGACACTGAATGGAAACCACTGAACAGAAACCATTGAACGGAAAGCGCTGATTGGACAGGTAAAAACTCCCTGAGATGGCAATAGGAAGTAACCTCAGCAGGGAACGGATCCTCATTTGGGTGATAATGGATAGCAAGTTATCTGTGGTCATACTGCGTTTCAGGAGGCTGGAAGTTCGTTATTGAAGGCTCATGTACAGTAGGAATGTAGGAAATTCCCGTCCTGAATTATTGCGTGACTGCAATCACAAGTACTCAAAGAACATCTGTCTGGATCAGCAGAGGCCAGGACCGTCTACATGGTAAAATGGAACCGCCCCAAGTCATCACACACATCCCAAGCAGACCCATTCAGAGTGTATTCCCACCTCTTGCCCTGTGTTCCTCTAACATGTTCTAGATCCAGCACTACTCTGACCACTGAATAGGAATGAATGAATGAATGAATGAATGTTAGAGTTTATAGAAAGAAAAGAGCAGGAATAACCCGTCAGATGATGACGGTGATGTGGCAAATGAGATTGACTTTAAAAAAGCATCATAATAATAATAAATCAGTAAAGGAAGTGCCAATGTTTACATGGATAGTTCATAATAATAAAAATAATAATAATCTTCTTCTTTGTCTTTCAGCTGTTCCCTTTCAGGGGTCGCCACAGCAAATCATCTGGCTCCATCTAACCCTATCCTCTGCATCCTCTTCTCTCACACCAACTAACTTCATGTCCTCTCTCACTGCATCCATGAATCTCCTCTTTGGTCTTCCTCTAGACCTCCTGCCTGGCAGTTCCAACCTCAGCATCCTTCTACCGATATATTCACCATCTCTCCTCTGAACATGTCCAAACCACCTCAATCTGGCCTCTCTGACTTTATCTCCAAAACATCTAACATTGAGTTCATCAGAGGGACAACCCTTCTTGATCCTATCCATCCTTGTCACTCCCAAAGAGAACGTCAACATCTTCAATATCTATCTCCAACTCTGCCTCCTGTCTTTTCTTCAGTGCCACTGTCTCTAAGCCGTAGAGCATCGCTGGTCGCACCACTGTCCTGAACACCTTTCCTTTCATTCTCGCTGATACTCTTTTATCGCACAACACACCTGACACTTTTCTCCACAAATAATAATAATAATAATAATAATAATAGACAAAAGTGTACAGGTAGCATCACAAGGCATAAAAAAGCTGTATTTACCTGTATAAGTGCAATCAGAGGAGATATGACCAGGGTGATGCCAGTGGCCAGCACTGCAGGAAGTTGGTAGCACAGAGATTTCCCTGCACCAGTTGGCATACAGACAAACACATCCCTGTCACCTGTGTTTAAAGGAAGCACCACAGCAGATTAGTAGCTTTTAGACTACTGTCACTTCAAAGCAGGATTAAACCGTAAACCCAGTATCCTTAAAAGCAATTAGGTCCACTTTAAACGCAAAACCCATTGACTAGAGCAGCTGTACCAGGCTAATGCTGATGCAGTGAGCTAAGACTAGCTAGCCAGTTCAGGAAAGTAAAGTAAACAAACCCTGTTTCTAAAGGTTTACCTTTCATCACCGCTTTAACAACATGCTCTTGCTGCTGTGATCGGAACTTTTCAAACCCAAAATGGGTTTTCAAAGCTCGTTCAACAGCAGTCATCTCTGCCTCCTGAAAGACCCACCACAGCCTGCCAACTTCTGCTCAGATACGAGGAGTCGCACGAAAATGACGTCACGGTCCGCTTTAAGTTTTCACATTTCCTGTAAATTCTTTTAGTAAACCCTGCTTTTTTTTTGTTGCTATTGCTCGTTTGTCTCTCTTTTTTGTTTTTTTGCACCTTTCCCGTATTTATAAATAAATACTAACATTAAATAAACGTCAAAATGAAATGTATGTGGTGCTACTTCTCCCAGTAAGATGTGGATGTTTGGTGCTCAGTATTGTAGTTTTAATGGGCAAATATAGTATGAATTTCCATCATAATAATAATAGTTTGTTTCTCTTTTTTTGTTCAAAAATTAATTCAACATTTATTTTTGGAATTTTTATTTTTTTTATTTTAATTTTTTACTAGATTAAGGTAAAAAACCTGTGGTGCCTTAGTAAATTATATTATGTTTTCCTCTCCTTTTAATTGTTTTTAAGATAGTATATGTCATTCTTATTTATTTTTTACATATCTACTGTACACACACTACCGTTCAAAAGTTTGGGGTCACTTTCTAACTCCATGATGGTTCCTGATTTTTATTTCTTTCTACATTGTAAAGGAATGCTGAAGGCGTCCAAAAAATGCATGAATCTCCTTTGAACAGTTGATATAGAGATGTGTATCTGCTACTTCTGCTCTGTAAAGACTTCATAACGCCTCTAATCTGAGGTGCTGTTAATTGGTCATTTTTCAGGCTGATAACTCTAAATGAACTTCTCGTCTGCAGCAGAGGTAGGTTTTGGTCTCGCCCTCCTGGGACGGCCTTCATGAGAGACAGTTTCATTATGGTGCTTGACGGATTTTGCAAATACACTTGACAATACTGTTCTTGCAAGAACTAACTGTAAAATAACAACTAACTGTTGTTTTTGTTGTTGTTACAGAATTACCTAATTCCATATGTGTTATTTTATAGTTTTGAAATCCCCAGTATTGTTGTAGAATGTAGAAAATAAATCACTAAACAAAAACAAAGAAATTTGCAAGTGACCCCAAACTTTTGAACTGTAGTGTAGATTGATAGATATGCCTTCTGGAATGTGAAATAATTTTATAAGCTCTTGTGTTGATAATCCAAGTTACTGTTTTTGTCTTGAATTTATGTCAAGTAAAGACATGAAGAAGAAAGAAGAGAACAACATATATTTACAGAGTATTATTTATTTATTTATTGGCCTTCTATAAAGCTGAAAATGTCTCATGTGTCAATTTGAAGGTGTTGCTGCTGTTGTGGGTTATATGATATTAAAATGAATAAATGCTGTGTGTCGCCACCTAGTGGAACATTCTATTCTTGTCTGGATACCGTGCAACCATCAGCTTCACCTTCATACTCACTCACAGCTATCTCACTCACTCACTCTCTCACTCATGATCTATACCGCTTTATCCTGTACATAGGGTCGCGAGGTGCCTGGAGCCTATCCCAGGAGACTTAGGGCACGAGGTGGGATACACCCTGGACAGGGTGAAAAACCATCACATGGCACACACACACATACTCACACGCTACGGGCAATCTGGGAATGACAATTAGCCTAATATGCATCTCTTTGGACAGTGGGAGGAAACCGGAGTACACAAAGGAAACCCACTAAGCATGAGAAAAACATGCAAACTCCATGCACATAGACCCCAAGGTGGGAAACAACCTGGACCCCGAGGACGACAGCGCTAAACAGTCTTTCGCCCCATGCGTTTTAAATTGAATTTGAAGAGCATAATAAAATACATGCTTTTACAGAAATGTATGTTTTTCATGTATGATCACATACAGTATTACTCACATGACCACATGTGTAATGTATATTATTTATAATATATAAAGATTCAGTCCTCTCTTTATGTTTCTTTTTGTTTTTGTAATAAATCCTACTGTACACATCCTACTGTATGTGTCTGTGCAATTCTCTGCACTAAATCACGAGTATTAAGAGTGAAAAATAAATGTATTTGTTACACAAAACCAGGATAATTTTTGCACCATGCTAAAGAAAGTAGGAGAATTTGAGAGCTTTCCTGTTTAGTGTCAGCATTACAGGCTGTTGGTTGGAGTGTGAGGAATGTTTTCCTGGCACGTTAGCTACTGAAAAACTGAGCATAGGGCTGAGAACTGGATGAGGAAGAAGGGGGCAGTAAAGTGTGCAGTAAAACTGTGCAGCAGTCTCAAAATTATAAATCATCCTTCATGACGCATGCAGCGTTTTATAGAATCCTGGCAAAACTGTAGCTTTCCTGAAGACCAGCAGAGTCACAATAGGCCATTAACTAGGGTTCCTAATAAAATCACCACTAAATATTAAAGTATAATTAAGACACTGGATTCACTTAATGATATAGTTGTGTACTTCAACACAGAATACATAGATATCCAGTTACAAATCATTCTGTATCTCATAGGTACAGTATACTGTACATTGCTTTAATTCAGTGGTTCATTGCTAATTTTGGTAGTTAAATACCCAGATGTACAGCACACACACACACAAAAATGCATAGAACTGTTTTAATTAAATAGAGGAGCACAAGGCCAAAGCTCATAGGATTCATTACGGTCTTCACAATGTGTTGTTCTGAGCCATGGGAAAATCTGGAAGGTCAGGAAGTTGAATATTTTATCTCTGTGCTGGATACAATGTAGGTCAGAGATTTGACCATGAGAAATAGTAAAGAATGGTTTGGAATGTAGCTGTTCTCACCCGAAATAGCACAAAACTAGCAGGAAAGAACTCAAGTTGTTACTCTTAATGGGACACAAGAACATTAAAGTTTGTTAATGCAACTAAATAATGCTTAATGATCCTTTAACATGTTTATGTGTTTTTCAAAACTATTATTATCTAACCCTAGAAGGCACACTGGTGCAGCATGCAGTGTTCCAGTTTCACAACTCCAGCGTTCTTGATTCGTTCCTAACCCTGGATTACTGCCTGTGTGGGGTTTCTTGGCACGTTCCCCCAGTGTTCCCAGGAGAGACTCCAGATCCAACATAACCCTGACCATGGACTATTGACTACTGAGGATGAATAAATGAATAAGCTTTCTGTCTCTACTGTATCGAGAAAATTTTTCGTTTTTCCCTATATAATGAATCACCAAAGGTTTTTATACATACAGTATGTCTTCATGTATTTATAGCATGAGGAAACAGGAAATAATCAACAGCAAGAATAGAGAACCTGGAACCTGAGAACAATTTAAAAATACTAAATAATTTAAAGGCTGTAGATGTTTTTTGCATCTAAAATTTTTTTACAGAATGCCAATCATATTATCAGATGTGTTTTAAGGGGAAATATGCAGTTGGTATGAGGAAATGTTGGTTTAGAGTAAAGTAGAGGTATTTCCTCCAGCTGTTCGAGGCTGTACAATCATTTATCACATGCTTTTAAACGGTGCCAGAATTCTGGAGCTGGCAAGTTAATTATTCATGTATTTCTTACTGACTACTCTGTCTATGGTTTTCTCATTGTCATATTTCTATATTGATATGAATGCCAAGTGAGTTTTCCATTATCAGGTATTATGAGCTTCCCAGAAACGTGGGTTTGTCTTTGTCGCAGCAGTATGCTACCGATCACAAAAAGGCGATCTTAGAGCTGATATATACGTTCTAAATCAATAGTTAACTCAATAACACCTGATTAGTGAAAATTCGCCTGGGGAATAAACCAAATGCAATCATTTGTACAGAGGCAACATTCCCAGATTGTGTCTGGTTTATACCCCACGTTGAGGCCTGGTCTCAGTAAAGGTAAAGGCAAAGACCTTCATTAAATAAGCAGCAAAAAAGACATAGTAGATATAATAGTCATTCCTTTCCTGCTATGACCTCTCAATTCCTTGTCATTTTAATAACCAACACTGTGTGAACTGTGAGCACTACAGTACCTGCATATCACAGTCTGCTGCTTTTTCGAAAAGGTCAAATATTTGAAGTAAAAACAACCTAGGTGATAATGAAGTTATAGTCTAGTCAGTTTATTCCCTCTTTCTCTGGTTTGTAGGTTTGAGATTCCATTACTTTTTATGGAATTCTATATTGTCACTGCTTTTGAAGTCACGTGTTTTGGTATTATAGTTGCTTTTATATTGTAAAATGAAAACAACTTGTTAGATTCCAAAATGAGTAAAAAATAAAAACTTGTGCTCTGCGCCAGATTTCGGTGCAGTCCCCCCACCCAGGGTGCCCCTTTTGTAAAATAAGATCTTGTTTTCCCCGATTTTTTTTTGTTGATGAACCAACACTAAATAATACAGATTTCATGGTCGGCTGAAGCCACAGAAAATCTTGTAAGGCCTCCAGTTCTCCATTGTCTTATTTCTAGCCACTATTGTACCTATTGAATGAGTGAGATTGTGTTCTAATTCCTGCTGGAAGAGAAGGAGGAGTAGGAAGAGGAGGAGGAGGAAGAGGAGGAGGAGGTCAGCCACAACAGTCAAGGTTGCCAGATTGGATTGACTGTTTCCTTTCCAGTCACAGATTTTAAAGCTCCCATTTCAGTGTTGGCCAACAATGGCAATGAGGGCCATTTTTCAATTCAACACGATCAAAAATAAATCAGTGGTGTACTTTGGGCCAAGTATACAACTACACCGGTACAAACCCATTATACATGCAGAACATAAAATATGCATTTAGCTTGTCCCATTTGTCATGGTCATAAAGATGACTGTCCTCACAGGCTGTTCAATATATACAAGGAAGCAAAAACTAATGAGAGCTTCAAGTTGTTTAGCTAATGACATCTGCGGGGTTGGACAGCAGTGTTGCTAGCAAATCAAGTTGAAGATCAGAGATTGACAAATATAATGTGCCTAAAATAATAACACAAAAACTAATTCTGATGTTTCATATCTTTATGAACACACTCATTCAACATTCAAAATGGTAGTGGAAAAAATAAGTGAACCCTTGGAATTAATAAGTGGAGGAATTTTAGTCCATTACTCTGGACAGAACTAATTGTCCTATTCTTTGGACGTCCCATGCGCATGGCTCTCTTTAAGACATTCCGTAACAACTCTATTGGGTTGAGACCTGGGCTTTGCCACTCCAAAATGCAGATTTTTTTTTTTTTAAAGCCATTCTGTTGGGTCATTGTCCTACATCACCCAACTTCTACAGAGTGACAGCTGAAACTCTGTCAAATACAGACATCCTCACGTTATCCTGAAGAATTTTTTGCTATACATGGAAATTTATCTTCCCGTCTATAACTGCAAACTGGCCATGTCCTGATGCAGCAAAGCAGGCTCGAATCATGATGTTTCCTCCACTATACTTGCTGATGTTTTCATGATAATATGCGGTGCCCTTTTAATGGCAGATGTAGCGCTGCATGTTCTTTCCAAATAATTCACTCTTAGTATCATCAATCCACAAACCATTTTGTCAATCCTGCTGTGAGACTCAATGTGCTCTTTCGCAAACTTCAAGTGTGCACCAATGTTCTTTTTAGTAAGCAGTGGCTTCCTTCAAGATGTCCTGCCATGAACACCCTACTTCAATATTTTATGTACTGTTGACTCATGGACACAGATGTTAGCCAGAGATTATAGCCAGTTAGCTAGATGTCCTCAAATCCTTGGCTGTCACTCTGGGTTGTTTCCTTACCTTATTGTTGAGTCTTTTTCAATTTCTCACCTGTGATTCACTCTCTGATTACCAAACAGGGAGTGTATTTGGCTGACTGTAAGGTTTTATAATATTGTAATATTATAGTCCAATAAGAACGTTCCTGTGTTCCCCGAGAACTCCCCCCCCCCTCACTGTGCTTCCTTACTTCTTATGTGTTAACACCTTCTGTAGCCTGTATCCAGACGAATATACATCCAAACGGCTCTTGTCTGCTAGAACTCTTTTGTTTAACCATGAGAATGCAAATGTATTTCCTATTGCATGTCTGTTTTCAGGTCTCTCTATGACTGACATGTTAATGACTGGTTCTTTTGATGTTGGTCTTGTATGTGACAGTACCTGGCCAAATGCTTTAAATGTGCTCTCTTTGCTGAGAATAAACAGAGATCCTCAGACATCATACCTGTGCGCATGTGTTTTTGTCTCTCCCAGGTTCATTGGGCCCTGACCGGTAAGTGTATTAAGGTGCGGCGGACACAACTAGAAATAACTCGTTCTCTTCTTTCAGCTTAAAACTTATTTCGGACACTTTTCTTCTTTTAAATCTAACACAGATGACGAAAGAAGTACAATTTAGCGTAAAATAAGGCGTAAGATACTCAACCTTACTTAACTGTTACTGTTTCTCCTCCCACTACCTCAACTCATTCCCTGATCACCACGAAGTATTGAAATGCGTCATGTCGTCGCATTGTCACTTTGTTGTTCTTGATGGCACATTTGCACATGCACTTTATGTAGTCTGTTTTAGAACTTATAGAATTTAGTTTTCTGTTAATTTAAAAATGCCAATCTGTCTTGTCTCAGCTAGTCAGCTAATTAGCTAGTTAGACGGCACGGTGGTGTAGTGGTTAGCACTGTTGCCTTGCACCTCTAGGGTCTGGGTTCAATTCCCGGCCAGATTCGATTCCCATCTCTGTGTGCATAGAGTTTGCATGTTTCCTCTGGGTACTCCAGTTTCCTCCCACAGTCCGAAGATATGCAGGTTAGGCGTTGTGTATGTGTGTATCCCCTGCGGTGGATTGGCACCCTGTCCAGGGTGTACCCTGCCTTGTGACCTGGATAGGCTCCAGATCCCCACGACCCTGAATACAGGATTTTATTTTCTTATTTTCTTTTTTTTTAAGGTCACTGGCGGTCGTATAAAAGCATTTCACTGCATATTATACTGTGTATGATTGTGTATGTGACTAATAAAATTTGAATTTGATTTGAATTTGAGGATAAAGCGGTATAGAAGATGAGTGAGTTAGCTAGTTAGTTTTGTTAATGTATGTAGCACAGTGGTTCTGGGGGAACGTTGTTTCGTTTCACCGTGTACTGAACTGTATATGTATTTCTTTATATTAAAATATTAGACTATACAGAAAGACAGGCAGACATGTTGGCTTCAACCTCGGGAAAAAAAATCCCGAATTTTTATACCGAATCTACGGATCCCCTCTGGTGACATTCGGGGGAGAAAGTACGTATATAAATTATACATAATTTTCCCCCGAATGTCACCTAAGGGGCTCCGTAGTTTCGAGCATTCAACATGACTACGGTATAATTTCTTACTTAATTCATCTGCATTGTGGTATAAATAATAATAAATAAAATAGAAAACTCGAACACAAAATCAGGTAATGACGTAATATAACAAAATATGGCAGAATACGTCGGTGAAAACCGAAATACACAGCGCGCGCTTGATAACGTTTAATCTGGCAACACGTGCAGCAGCCGCCGCGAGGACCGGAGCCAGCCACCTCACCATCTGCACGAGCCGAACGGGATGTCGGGAATTCGACAAAGAGGTGATGTCGGCGATTAGCACGGGAGTGGGAGGGACTGAGTTTTGACAAAACTAGATGCCATCTGCAAGAACAACAAAAAAAACGGCTTCTTGCTAAAACGGCAGCGATGTATAGAGTTTACTGAGAAGCAGCACTGTTTGCAGATACATTATTATTATTATTTTTTTTCATTATTATAATTTTTCAGCGGTGTGAACACATCAGGGATGTCAGTGTGCTAGCTGTCAGCCTGCTTTTGTCATTCCTCGCTTTCCTCCGCAGATCCTCTCTCTCTCTCTCTCTCTCTCTGTGTGTGTATGTGTGTACCATCACAATGCTTTACACAATATCCGAGGTTTAAAAACAGCTCCACTCTCAGCGCGTGCCTGCATTCTTCTTAAATCCTATCTTTTATTTTAAGTCAGCTTCATCCTGCTCAGCTGCTGGAACACCGTCTGCTGTGGGAGAAGCGCCTGATGCTCAGACCTGGCAGGATGGACGAGTTTGTGACCGAAGAGGACGAGCCATGGTACGACCAGAGAGACCTGGAGCAAGGTGAGTCCATGATGCAACACCCTACAGCTGCATGAAAGATCAAATTCAACTCCAACGTGCATCCTTTCAATGACAAAATCATCATCATCATGAGTAAGAATAAGATTATTCTACTAAGGCTTTAATAATGGCCTGCTCTGCTGATGTCATCGTGTGATCTGTGGAGGTGCGAGACTAAGCCCCTCATTTAGCTTAGAATATTATTAATACAGCTTATAATTTTATTTTGACAGTCTATTAAAATGATCACCGTCTTCTTCCTTGGTCAGGGTTTCATCTCCGCTTGGGAATAAAGTGCTGCGCAGACTGTTTCAGTGATTGTCCCATTACTGGGGTACTAGGATCATATGGTACTAGGATTTCTTCACAAAACGTTCCCAGATCTTAAATCTTTTAACATGTTTTCCAAGTTTTACGTGTTACAGTGGCTTCTTTTCTTTGTGGTGGAATTCTTGAATCTGATTGGTTAGACTGTGGAAGGAGTCTCCAGTGTCAACACTTTGTAACAGGATAAGAAGTGTTCCTCCTTTCTATAAAGCAATTTGCGCTTTCTGGTCTCCTAGAAACATAAACTACAATCTTATAGGGGCACAGTGCCATAGTGGTTCATACAGTCACATACAGTACCCCCAGGGCGTGGGTTCAATTCCCATCTCGGGTCTGTGTGCATGTATGTCCTCCCTGTGCTTGGTGGGTTTCCGCCCCCAATCCAAAGACTGATTAGGTTCATTGGCGTCACTAAATTGTCTGTAGTATGTGTTTGAGGATTGGCACCCTGTCCAGGGTGTAACTTGTCTTGTGGATGTTCTATATCATTAAATATGACTATAGACATTATAAAGCGCGATATGTCATTGATTAACAAATAAAAATGGTATTAGTTGGTTAATCACTATACTATTGTATAAGTGGAATAAATTACTTCTGGGTTTGCCTGTACATTTTTAAAAACATTTCCGTAACAATACACCCTCTTGTGAATTCTTTCCTATATTTTCACATTCTACATTCACACTTTTAGTTATTAGCCTTTTTATCATCTATCTGTTCCTTCTTTTCCTCATTATAGCTCTGAAAATGGCATTTCATTCTCAGTCGTCTCTGCAGAGAACAACATATCCTCAAATTCACCTTTGCCTATGTGCAGTAGTGCTTAGACTTATGTTTTTGTCCTTTTTCTGACCTTTGAGTAAGGAGTTTTGGCACTATTTATATTGTCAAGTGAAGGAATGTGCGTTTGCAGGCATTTTTCAAGGTCTACACCAGGACGATTTCTTGACATCTAAAAGTGCATTACTAGATGGAACTGGAAGCGGGATACTGATCTGTGGGAAGTGGGAAGGAATGTGCAGGGAGGGAATTCTCACCATTTGTGTCTTAGAGGCGACGTGGAACTTGGGTTTGGACATAGAGTTCTTGGCACAGAGTAGTGGTAATGGAATTGAGAGGAATTAAGTTGCTTCCAACAATGACATCAATTCAGGAATAATAAAACAGACCTTAATACTTTTTCATTTTTACTTACAGTGTTTTATGAAAGACATCACCGATTTAATTGTCTTTCTTGCAGTCCCTCGATATTGATTGCATTGATGTAACTGCAGTGACATTATGTCAGGAATGAAGGTCTGAGCAGCAAAAACAAGATGCACATTTTGCTAAATGGAGATGTCAAATGGATGATGAAACTGCACATTTAGATGTTGAGTGAAGCCTGATCTTATCATTTCAGTTATAACTGACTTGCACTGCTTTAAATGGCTTGGCGACAGCTTCACATACACACAAATGCCTTTCCTGTTTCTTCCACTGTAAACATTCACACGAATACTGGTGCTTCTAGTGCTAATAGAGAAACAACCAGGAAATGACAAACTTAAACTCTTATCACTGGGACTGTAGTACTGCATCCAACAAATTAGCAAATTGACATGTGGTTACTGAGTCAGCATCTGAAGCCTGATTTATGCTACTATGGCACATTTATGTCGACACTACGTCGTAGACTAGGCGAATGATCCATGATGTTTTACAATTACACCACCAAACCACTAGTTGGCAGTGGAGTTTTTGTGCAATTGTATTGCATGTCTTCCCCACTCTCAAGTGAATGAAGTTGAGCAGATCATGTTGAAGTTGGATCTAATATATGTTGAACAACAGATGCTTTTCCTGAAATAACTGCAGTGCAGAAATGGGAGAAGGTGTTGGAGAAGATGGTCATGATGTTCAACTCAGCATAGAAGAAGCAGGAAATGTGTTGTTACCAGGTGGACCAATCACAGTTGATGAGGTTGAGCACGTAAGGCTACAGCGTAGAGTACAACACCAACTATGTGTTCAAGGTTGGTCTTAAACATGAGCTGGTTCACAGATTCATATCGGAGTGCTATTTATGCTGCATTCATCTTAACTTACAAGTGGGATGTTTAAACTTGAAATTATGCAATTGACAGTTTTGCCACTTTCAGGCAACAATGTGAGGGAAAGCATGAGGTATGTGTTTTGTAAGCCAAAGTTGACCAGCTATTATAATTTTACGATGTATTTACTTTTATTATTATCAGTGATAAGTAGAGTATACTCTTGATATTTATTGATATTTTATTTACCGTTTATGGTATGAGCGGCCATGCTGAAAGCTGAAAGGGTTGATGGCACTTTCTTGACTTTCCACATAGGATAAAATATCCCAAGTTTTTTTTTTTTTTTTTTTTTTTTGGATTTTTGGAATTTCAATTAACGAGCCATAGTCGAATTTGCAGTTATTATAACTGGGAAGGTCTGAACAATAAGGACGAAATACTATATTATAATACATTGCCTTCTTTAATTTTCGCACCCCTGGTAAAGATTAGTGAAAGTGAAGGAAAAATCTATTTTTTGGTGAAATAGCTTCATCACACACCAACAAAAGAAAAGAGAGAAATCTATCCAAGAGAAAAACAAATGTCCCCTCAAGAACAAAAAACACTGGTTATAGTCCACATTGTAAGTGAAGCATTTTTCCCAATTTAAATGCAAATTTCTGATATAAAAAATGATTGCAGTGTGTCGGAACCTTCAAGCTGTTAGCCATGATTTCCTGATTAATTAGGGTACAGATATGAGGTCACATAGAGGCCAAATTCTCCTAGTCATCCATCAATCATTATTCAGTCATTAATAGGAAGGAAAAGAGAAGACAAACCAAATAAGGGAGAAGTGTGCTGTCTTCAAAATGTCAATTTCTACTGTTGGGTCAATGTTAAAAAAAGTGGACATCAAGAGGACCCAAGTGTATTTTGCCCCATGTATAGGGAGGAGGATAGAAGGATGGCCAAAAATCCCCAAGGATCATTGATAGTAAAGAACGTAAAATTAATTGTAAACACTTAGTAAGATTTAACTTCTTTTTATTATTATTATTATTATTATTATTATTTTTTTTTATTAATTAATTTATTTTTCCCAATTTTCTCCCCAATTTAGTCGTGGCCAATTCCTCCCCATCACTAGGGGGCTCCCACATTAAGGCTACCACTACCACTCAGTCGGGAGGGCAAAGATAATCACGTATTTCCTCCGAACCGCGTGACGTCAGCCAGCCGCATCTTTTCGAACTGCTTGCTCACGCACCATTAGGGGCGGAATAACACTCGGAGGAAAGCGCTAGCCACTCCTTCCGCATGCGCGAGCTAACAGACGCCCCTGATTGGCTGTAAAGCCGTGATTAATGTGGGAGCACAAGTACCTCTCATCCCTCCCCCCTGAGAGAGCTCGGCCAATCAGCTCTCTCTGTGCCTCCGGCTGTGAGAGGAAAACAGCATCACCTGGGGTTCGAACCAGCGATCTCCGGATGATAGGGCGAGCGCTTTACCACTGCGCCACTCGGAGGCTAGTAAGATTTAACTTCTTACAACAGACTTCAAAAGCTCCATCAGATGCCACCTTCATGGCAACAGATTATCTAAATGGTTGGTAAAAAAAAAGAGACCTGGAAACGTGTTCTGCGTTCTGAAACAGAAATTGAGCTCATTGAAAATAAATGCTCAACGTGTGTTTAAAAAAAGAAGGATGGCCTTCTAGGTTCTAATGGACAGAACCTTATCCCAATGCTAAAATACAGTGGAGATTCTTTGATGTTGTTTTAAGGCTGTTTTTCCACCAAAAGCCCTAGAAACCTTGTTTACCATGTGAAACATGGTATCCTGGATCCTCATGAAACACCAGGACGTTTCAAAACTAAATCTGGCAGCCTCTGCTAGGACACTAGAACTGGTTCACCATAGGATCTTTCAGCAGGACAATGATACCACCAAATCAAACTTCTGTCATGGCCATCTGACCTGGACTCCACTGAAACATGCAAACTCAAACTCAAGGTGGAAGTCAAACCCTCAACCCTGGAGGTGTAAGGTGACCGTGCTAATCGCTATGTGTGATGTGAAATCAGATTGTGTTATTTAAACTACTGTAGGTTTGTGTGCAGTGGTCAGGCTGGCCTGAAATTACCTTTTACTCTTTATATAAGCTTTTCATGTAGGCAATGGAATGTTTTCTCCACCCACTATAGTGCAAATTGCAAGGCATTTAAAATTCACACCAACACAGATATCCTCGAGACTGTGATATCATTCAAGTGTGAGTCTTTATCATGACAACTGATATTTAAAAACATGAATCTGTCAACATGTGACCTCATGCTTAATCTAATGCAGAGATGCAAATGATATTTTAACCAGAGATTCATATTTGTTTAAAAGAAGGCACAAAGGACACTATTGTTGTCAACAACTAGGAGTATCATTGTGTCTTTTGGTAACTGCAATTGGTATGACCCTAGACTTTCCTTACAATAGACCACAGTTGGGATTCTTAGTGAAAATCTGCGTGGTTATCACTGTCGCCTTGCACCTCCAGGGTCTGGGTGAGTTTGTATGTGCTCCCCGTGCTTGGTGGGTTTCCTCCCTCAAGACATGTAGTTTAGACTAACTGGTGTTCCTAAATTGCCCATATGATGCGTGTGTGTGTGTGTGTGTGTGTGTGTGTGTGTGTGTGTGTGTGTGTGTGTGTGTGTGTGTGTGTGTGTGTGTGTGTGATAATCGGGTGTCGAGCTGGCAACCAGACCCTTTAAGTAACTGCCACAGAAACAACAGATATATCTGTCTTTATGGCTTGTATGCTATTTTTAAGATACCTTATTTATAAGTAAACATGCATTTACATATACTGCAGCAACTCGGGTGCAGCATCTCGGATTATTATTTAAATAAGACTTGCATGTTATTGACTGCGTGATATGAAAGTTATACCCCTTGGCGTTATTTCATATGCATGGATGGTTATATTTAATTACTGGTGTACACTATTAATACATTGTTAATGCTTGCTTGATATACTGTACTGTAGTTTCAACCGCAGATGCAAATATATTTAAAATTAAAATTGTATTTCATTGAAAAACAGATATTATTGTTTTGGGACAGTGCCTGGAAACCCACCTGTACTGAATACTCTGCACATAGAGACATACTGTACAGTATTTAAGTATTGTAGCGACACTACCGCAGAGTATTAAGATGGACCCTAAAACCTCAAACCTTATATTATTTGCTGTGTAGCCCCATGACCACGACACAATGGTTTCCTGTGTTTTGTTCTGAGAAGAAAGCAGAGATAGAAGGTGGATTATGTAATTGCTAACATGGAATAGCCTCCATCTTCTTCCACTTCCTCCCCGGCTGCACTATATTTGATTAACTGTTATTAAGCCTGGCGTGATCTAGATGCTGAGGGGGATGTGTTCGTGCTTCGTATGGAATAGGCAGACACTCAAGCAACCCTCTCACTAAAAGCTCCAGAAGATCAGATAAGATACTGTATATACTGATGTCTGAAGACTAAATAATTAAGTGTATCGGACATGATGTTTATACATTCTTGGTTGTAGAAAAAGACCAAACTTACAGTACCTTTCGTAGTACATGTGTTACAATAGGGTCCTTAATTTGGGTTAATGAATTGAACTGTATGTTGCATGGTGACTCGGTGATTAGCATGGAGTTTGCATGTTCTCCCTGTCCTTGGTGGGTTTCCTTCACGCACTCCATTTTCCTCCTAGGTTGATTTGGCCTTTCCAAATATGTGTTCTTGTGACCTTGCAATTGGTTGGCACCCCATCCAAGGTGTCCTGAGGTCCCTGGAATATGCTCTAGTCCCAGGGTACTCAATAGGCGGACCCAAATACGGTTACACCTGGACCGACGCCAAAACAAACATGCTAATTTAATCATAATCCAAATGAGTTCTCTATGAAGTGCTCAACTGTATTTCCGCACGATATATCTTTGAGTCTTTTAGTGACGAGTCGTTCATGAACGATTCGTTCTTTTTGAACGAATCTTTAACGTGACTCAGAAGAACGAATCATCTCCGAGAGTGATTCGTTCATGTTCTACTGGGCGCGCATGCGCAAATCATCGCAGAACCTCTGTAGGCTATGTATTGAACAGTTCTCAGCGAATCGTCAAGTCCCGAGTTGTTTGGTCCTTTGTCACGTGACTCCCATAGACGCTATGCGGTGCAGTAGATTCAAATGAACGAACGACTCGTGGAAGAAATAAAAGGTGAGCTACTCATTCTGTTTATTATAATATGTCCTTAATATCCTAATGGTGTGCTCAAAGCTGGCCATTGATATAAGTTGATTTTGAAAACAGCGAATTTAAGAGTGAGTGGACAGAAAAATATGCATTTGTGCTCCCCGTGGGAAGCAGAAAACCAATGTGCTTAATCTAGCAATTAAAAGTGGTCACCTTCTCACCTTCTGGACAAAGATGGTTACTGCAGCAGGTGTTCCTGTCCTGCAGAAAATGGCCCTTCAAATTCTCACAATGTTTTCCTCAACGTACTGCTATGAATCTGCCGTTTCAACTGTGAGCACGGTGAAAAACACATATCGCAGCTCCATCACCAATGAACATTTACATCAGTGCCTCCACCTGGTCCTCACACCTTTTATGCCCAAGTTCAAACAACTGGTGGCACAAAGATGATGTCACCTTTAACACTAAAAGGACTACCATGTCATTTTTGGGTATTGTTCGAAAATTTTGTGTTTGACTTTTTTGTAGTTCTCTATTTGAAATTGGACTGTAATTTTTCCGGACCTCGGACTGAATAGAAATTTGGTAAGTGGACCTTTCAAATTTATATTTGAGTACCTCTGCTCTAGTCCCTATACAGTATAGGATAAGCAATATAGATGATGAATGGAGGAATTGAAAGGAACTCGGACCTCCATCTTAACGCAGATGGAGCCTCATTTATACTAAGGTTATGATATGTCTTTGCGCTATACATAAAGTGCTCTGAACTGGTACATTTTAGTTTTTTGCATAATACCTATGTGCTTGCTTTATCAGTAGAAGGATGCTGAGGTTGGAACTGCCAGGCAGGAGGTTTAGAGGAAGACCAAAGAAGAGATTTATGGATGTAATGAGAAAAGACATGAAGTTAGTTGGTGTGAGAGAAGAGGATGCAGAGGATAGGGTTAGATATGGGCAGATGATTCGCTGTGGCGACCCCTGAAAGGGAACAGCCGGAAGACAAAGAAGAAGACCCATGTGCATGCTTTGCTTCTGATTTCATGAGAGCCAGGTTCATCACGGTGCTTGATGGGTTTTACCAATGAACTTGACGATACTGTTATTGTAATTCTATTGTTAGATAGTTTTAATTTTTTTTTATTTAACATATCACTTTTGTTGGTGTATAACCTTACAAGCCAGATTAGTTAATAAATTGTCCTTATGTCACTTCTTCTATATAGGCAATTTTCTATATATAGAATGACCTGCACAACCAGTCAAAAGTTTGGACACCTTTTAATTTCATGGTCGTTCCTGATTTTTCTCTTTCTACATTGTAATACAATGCTAAAGGCATCCAAAATATGCAATAGTCAAACAGCTGATGATGAGATGTATCTGCTACTTCTGCTCTGTAAAGCATAACGGCTCTAATCTGAGGTTCTGTTTGTTAATTGGTGATTTTTGAGGCTGGTACTGTAACCCTAAATGAAGTTCTCCTCTGCAGCAGAGGTAGATGGATTATACAAATGCACTTGATGATGATAAAGTTCCTACAAGAAATATTCCAGAACAGCTGACCATCATGTCTTAAAATAACATCTGACTGTTGTTGTCACTTAATCAACTAATGCCTTATGTGTCGTTTCATAGGTCTGAAAAAAATCCAGTATTTGTCTAGAATGTAGAATATAAATCACATCTTGTGTCCATCTTTTGATCGGTACTGTGCATAGATAAAATAAAATAAAAGCTTGTTGGTTTCACTCGGCTCATTTGCATCTCCTTCACATAATAACGTGAATGATTATTCTTTGAGAACTATATCTTCAGGCCAATGATGTTTCCTTGATGCAAATGATGCAGATATTTGCTAATATGCGAATGTGGAAACTCCTTACAGGCTTACAATTCTAATATATTTTTTTAAAAGTACATGCATTCTTGGGCAGCATAGTGGTGTTGTTGGCTTAACGCTTGTGAAGGTTATATGGAACTCTGGTTATTGGGATTTTACGCTATCATAGGCACCGATTTCCAAGAACATGCATGTAGGTACATGAATTGGCTAGTCTAGGATGTCAATGAGTGTAATGTCCTGTGACAGCTCTTTCAAGGCACCAGATCCTACGCAGTCTTGACCAGGCTAATGTGGTTACTGGAGTGGAATAAACGAATTAACAGCGGCTTCTTCTGTTTTCTTTTTTGTTGTTGTTGTTGTTGTGGATAATTGGTTGAAGAAAGCAGATTTGACAACACTGAGAACTATTATCAGTGTGTACTAGCCTTGTTCGTCCTTGTGTGTGCAATGAATCGTCTCCTTGGTAAGACCTACCCTGCTTTAGTCATCAGCCTGGAGACCTCAGGGGGCGCTTCACAAACACCCTGTACATTGTTTCCTATTCACATGTATAATTTATATGTGCATATCTTATTGTTTGGTGTCGTACTGTTACAGTACTGTATGTTTGCAGTATTGCTGCCACCGGTGGGTTTATGATTCATTGCTGCATTCACACCCATGCAGTGGAGGTCAATGTTTCTGACCCTGGTAAGTCTTCCCTTACGGTATATATTTATCTCCTTGACAGTCCCCGTGGATGCTCACAACCAGCTGTAGTGTGTTGTGTAGGGAGGAACGTGCTGCAGCATAGATGCATTTTAGATGGTCTCCAGTGCTAGAGAGAGAAATTTGATTTGCTATGAAAAAAAAAACAACTGTGCTTGATTACATGCTTGTGTCCAGGCATCAGCATTTGTGTGAGATATGACAGCTGGAAGCTGAAGAAACTCTGAGATTGAGAAGTGCTTTTTTTTTTTCTTTTACCATGTTATTTAAAACGGGGAAATAAAGTGTGAATATTCCACCATCGGCCTTTCAGTTTATACTGTACAACAGACATCTTAACTGCCAGAGAGCGCTGTATATACAGTATTTGGTATAAGTACTAATCCCTGTCTGTATTTATAATACATGATATATACAGTGTGTGTGTGTGTCTATGTGTATATGCAGTGCTGGTCATAATTATTGGCACCCCTGGTTAAGATGTGTTCTTAGGCTTTTAATAAATAATTTTTTTTTTAATTCAGCATATCACACTGAATATTGTAGAAAAATCTAACCTTTAAATAAAGTGAATAAAAATAAATACATGACTAAAAATATTAGTTTTTTATAAATTTCACCTGGACACAATTATTGGCACCCCTAACAATTCCGATAAAATAAATGTAATTGGACGATTTTTGCCATTTTTACTGTAGTTGATCAGCGTATCTATAAACATTTTAATTAATAATTCATGACTTCATGTTTGACTGTGGTATAAATATGACGTGACCCAGAGGCCTATTTCCCTTATCCACTATTCAACATGGGAAAGACAAGAGAGCATGCTATTCAGGCAATGTCAGGCAATGGCTACAAGAAAGTAGTCACTACTCGCCTAAACTTGCCCATATCTTCAATCAGAGGAATCATTAAGAAGTTTAAAACAACTGGAAAAGTGACAGACAAGACTGGACGAGCACCCATGTACTGTATTCTCCAATCTTGTGAAATGTTATAGGAGGGGATTAAGTGCTGTCTTGGAATTGTATGAAGTATTAACTTCAGGGGTGCCAATAATTGTGGCCACCATGATTTCATGTAAAAAAAATAAAAAAATTCACTGAATAATTGTACTTCGGTAAAACGTTGGATTTTTCTCTCTTTTTGCATTGTGGTTCTGTATTGTTTAAATAAAAAATTTATTTATTAGATCCTAAGAACACATCTTAACCGGGGGTGCCAATAGTAGTGACCAGTGCTGGTATATGTATACTCAGCTGTGTAAGACAGGAACTCGGCTGGGAGTTATCGCCACATCCTCCCAACAAGACTTCTCTCCAAGCCATTTCCACATGTTTGTGCTATTAAAGGAGTTCCTGGGAGGCCAGTGTGTGAGACTTGAAGCAGGCAGTTCAGTCATGTCTCTGGTGTACTGCACTGAGAAAACGTGACAGTATCCAAGCACTAGTGAAGCGCTGGGATAAGTGCATTAGTGTAGCCGAAGACTTATTATACAGAAATAAAGGGAGTTTTTGCTCTCAAATCTCCCAATCAAAAGTCCAGATTTGACTTGAAAGGAAAAAATATAAAGTAATGACCGGTGGCCCAAGACTTTTGCACTGTACTTTTAATCTGAATTTTATTTAATAGCCCTATATTTTCAAAGGACTACGAATGAACTGGTACATTTGGTATTCTTTGATCTTTCTGATAAACTAATAGCAAAACCATACAGACGTTTGTTCTTGGATTTAATGAACGTTATATATATGTGACTTAATTTGCTGTTTAACAAACCACACCTCACACTTCTTCTAATTTCATTGATTAAAACATCACATTTTGCATTGCTTGTGATAGATGCTAATACCTTTCGCAAAATCGCCGGTAGTGTGTGAATGCATAAGTGTTTGTATGTGTGTGTGTGTGTGTGTGTGTGTGTGTGAGATGGATTGGCACCCATCCATTGAGACAAGCAAATAGAAAAAAGCTACTATGATCAACAGTGTTTCTGGATAGTAGAGCCTACTTATCATTAGCAAGATCACTTAAACGCGCTTTGAGCTTCACATTTCACATCTCTTGTGTCATTTGTCTTTGTTTGCTCTTTCCCAGATCTGCACTTGGCAGCGGAGCTAGGGAAAACCCTTCTGGAACGCAACAAGGAGCTGGAAGATTCGCTGCAGCAGATGTACGTCACCAACGAGGAGCAGGTGCAGGAGATCGAGGTACGGCCCCCTTCCATTTAACACAAAGATACGCCAGGCTGTGTGTGTGTGTGTGAGAGAGACATTTTATAAATGGACTCAGCCAATGAATTTCCAAAGGAAACCATTGTCGGGTCCTGGCATGAGGTCAGCAGAGAATAGTCTACGCCTTGCTGGTGAAGAAGGGTATTTTGGGAGTGTGTGGGTGTTGGGAAAAAGCCTGCTGTTCGCCTGTGACGTTGCCAGATTTCCCAGTGTCTGCTGTACAAAGACAATGACAGAGCTAAAACAATAGAATGTACTGTTTTGAGGATGAATTTAGTCATTTGTTTACACTCTGTGCAGTATTTTACAGTGATGCACATGGTCCCATCAGCCTCGGTGTACATCTGTGTACGCTACTCCCTCCAACAGTAATGAAGCAGCATTGCAGATCTGACAGACTTTATGCATTTGTCGCTGGCAAAACAGAATTTCAAGGAAATTTAAGAATTTCCTGAATTTTGTTCCACAGATTTGAACATGGCAGGGTTATAAAAGAGGCCTCTGATGCTAGTGGCCTCTTTTAGCAGAAAAATGTGCACTGCAAAAATGGTTCAAGAATGGTTTGAGGAACATAATGATTTTGAGATCTTGGCCTGACCTCCAAATTCTCCAGATCTTAATCCAGCATCTGTGGGATGTGCTGAAAAAACAAGTCTGATCCATAGAGGCTCCACCTTGCATCTTACAGGACTTGTCAGGATCTGCAGCTGACGGCTGGGTGCCAGATATCACAAGGTACATTGAGGCCTAGTGGAGTCCATGCCTCGACATGTCAGGGATGTTTTGGCGGCAAAATGGGGACTCGCTATTAGGTGGGCAGTCATGATATTCGTTTTGATTGATGTATATTTCACTATTACAAGATACAAGTTCTTTGTTTTAAATACTATGTACTGTATATAGTGTAGCCTGTCTGCGATGAGGAATTAGAGGTACTAAATTCCAAAGGGGAAGGTTAGGATTAAAAAAATAAAACACAAAGAACATTTCAGTTCTTTTTATCATATGCATCTTTCCCTGGCAGTACTTGTCCAAGCAAGTGGAGATGCTCCGGGAGATGAATGAACAGCATGCAAAGGTCTATGAGCAGTTGGACGTCACCGCTCGAGAGCTTGAGATCACCAATGAGAAACTGGTGTTGGAAAGCAAGGCTTCTCATCAGAAAATAGACAGGTGAGTACAATTTGTGAAATCCATAAAGGACATGAAGGTACAAATTCGTCATCTCGTCCAATTCCGTGACCGTTATACCGTAATTATCGGGAATGTTCTTCTGAACGCGCTTCTTATCAGATCCTTTGCCTGATGGATGTAGCTACAGTACCAGATTTCATTTCGAGACATTTAAGTGTCAGCTCTCTCTGAATATGAATGACATTCTGCCACTCGTTGCACTACTGCAATTTTGTAATCACTTGTGTCACTACCACTGATTACCACTACAGAAATTATTCATAAATATCGTGTTTTATAATACTGTATACTGCCACCAGCCATTTCATTAGATACATCTTGCTAGTACTGGGTAGGACCCACTTTTGCTTTAATTCTTCATGGCATACAGTAGATTAGGCATGGTGCTGGAAACAAAGCTTAGAGATTTTGGTCCATATTACCATGATAGCATCATGCAGATGTTCTAGATGATGATAATCTCCTATTCCATCACATCCCAAAGGTGCTTCATTGATTGAGATCTGGTGACTGTGGACGCCACCTGAGTACAGTGAATCCATTGTGATGTTCAAGAAACCAGTTTGAGATGATTTTAGCTTTATGACATGGAGCATTATTCTGTGGTCATAAAGGCTCAGCAACAATACTCAGGTGGGCTGTGGCATTTAAATGATGCTCAGTTGGTACTAAGGAGCCCAAAGTATAGCAAGAAGATTTTCCCCACACCATTACACCACCAGCAGCAGGGTGGATCCATACGTTTAGGTTGTTTATGTCAAATTCTGACCCTAATCAAAACTTACCAGACCAGGCAATTTTTTCCAGCCTTCTGTGTGGTCTTCTGCTGTGGTCTTCTGCTGTTGTATCGTATCTGCGTCAAGGTTCGACATTGATTGATTGATTGTTTTTGAGTTACTTTTGCCCTTCTATCAGATCAAACCAGTTTGGCCATTCTCATCTGACCTCTGGTGGCAACAAGGCATTTTCTCTCAGAGAATGGCCACACACTAGATATTTTCTTTTTCTGACCATTTTCTGTAAACCCTACAGATGCTTGTGAGTGGAAATTCCATTAGATCAGCAGTTTTAGAAATACTCAGACCAACCCATCTGGGAACAACAATCATGCTGCGTTCACTTAAATCACCTTTCGTCCCCATTCTGATGCATGGTTCAAAACTTCATCTTGGCCATGTCTAGACTAGTGATGGGAAGTTTGGATAATTCTAGCGACTCGGTTCTTTGAATCTCGTTCATCAAAATGAATGAATCTTTTTTTGAGTCATTTCGTTCTTTTGATCAGAAATAAAATCACATTTTCAATAAACAGATTCCCATCATGTCTACATAAACAATTATGATAAACAGAATGAGCAGCTCACCTCTCATATCTTCTGGTCCGAATCGTTCATTCTTTCACGTATCACGTGACAAAAGAACAAACGATTTAGACCAGAAGACTCATGAGAAGAACCACTCAATTCTGTTTCCTGAGTCACATTAAAGACTCGCTCAAAAAGACAGAAAGAGTCGTTCTTGAACGACTCATCACTAGTTGAGGTGCTGCCATGTGATTGGCTGAGTAGATATTCACACGAACAAACAGTTGAACAGGTGGATGTAGCCATTGAATGCATGAAATTAATTATTCTTTCATCTGATTGTAGCTAAGCCCTATTTAACCATTTGTGTTATCTGTTTTTATTCCGCAGCTATAGTCGTCGTACATTTTTACAAAATCATTGCATCTTCAAGCTCTATAATCCAGTTATTGGTTCGTCTTCTTCTTGAAATAAAATTAATTGACAGATTAAACATGCTACTGGTTTACACGAAGATACTACATGTACACATTTACTGCTTTACCCTATAGCACACATGTCCCTGACATAAATCACTTAATAGATGATAACCTGAGATCAAATCTGGGCACACAGGTTGACGAACACCATGGAGATGCTGCAGGGCCAGGTGGACACGCTGACGGCCCGTGTGGAGGAGCTGCGCACGCTTGAAGAGCTCAGGGTTCGCAGGGAGAAGAAAGAGAGGCGAAAAACTGTGCACTCCTTCCCCTGCCTCAAGGAGCTCTGCACCGCACCCAGGTCTTGCATCATCTCTGATTATATCTCTGATTAGATTACAGGTATCTAATTTAATTCGCGGGACAGTCAGTGGTCATGATGAAACTCATTTCCATCATGAAAAAACATTTCTGTAATTTTAGTTTGAAGGTGTTCTTGTTGTCCTGTATAGTAAATGAGACTTTTGAGAGCAAAAGTCTGTTGGTAAATCTTTTTTAGATCTGGAAAGTATTAAGAGACATTAGAAAACTTCCCTGTTTCAATACAGCCTTAATTAAATGCTGAATTATTTAGTTTAAATTTTTTCCCCCTTGAACCCAAATTGATCTGCGTTTAGTTATTAGTCGATTTTTCCCTCCGCCACCTGGTGCTCTGCAGTCGCTTGACAGCCTTTTCTGTAAAAAGGAAGCACTCGAAATGGCTCTTTGGTTTGTTCCTCCAGAAAACTCTTGGTAAAGCAGAGGTTTTAGCATTTCACAAAAGCAGAAGCATAAAGGTTTCCCAACTACTTTAATGGCAAAACATTTTAAAGACATATTGTAAAGAATTATCTGCACTCTGGTTATATTAAAACTTCTGTTGTCTTATCAACACCTTCAGTTCAAGGCTACCATCTCTCCAGGCACGAAAGTGATGCATGGTAACTGGTGCCATTATTTATCAAAGACCGCACGCAGTACGGAGAAAGTGTTTGGCTTTTAACCGATACTCTGAGGAAGGTGTACGCTTCTTAGAGAATGATTACTGGCGACGAGACATGGATTCCGACGAGTATGGAACCAATCGCTGACCAAGAAAAAGTTCAAAAGTCAACCATCAGCTAGAAAATTGATGCTTACAGTTTTCTAGGATTGTCAAGTGCCGAACATTAACATCAAGGTTCAATATTCGGCAGTGCTGCTGATAGTGAGACGCTTATAGGTGTGCTTTCTTTAAGAACTTCAGATTAAACGCAGCGGACCGCCATCCAAGGGCATCGTGATCTTGCAATACAATGCATGGACGCACACATCTGCCCATGCTGCAAAAAATCATTTAGATGTTTTAAAGCATCCTCCTTATAGGCCAGGGACCGTATTCAAGCTTCTTAAGCCTAAAAGTTGCTCCTAGTGATGAAATTCTAAGAAAATTCTTAGAATTATGACATTTTCTTAGAATTTCCCCTTAAATTTAGGACTAAATCTTAAAGATAAAAATGATTCACAAATTATCTTAGCCCTAAAAGCAGCTCCTAAGGTAAAAATGGTTAAGAGTAGAGAGGAGGACTTTTAAGAGGCTTAAGAGTTTCTATAGCAGAGGACAAAATGGCGGAAAGAAGAAATATTCAACAAACACTGAACATAAAGCTAAAAGTGCTCTTCTGACCAATTAGATTTTCTTGTTTTACTTCCTCTCTTGGATTGTTGGCTACATACCATCCAAAAGTGCAACTTAAATAGACTGTCCTGTAATCATGTAAATTAGTAAAAGCTGAGCCATTTTGCTCCCATCAATCTGAAATAGATTAAAAGTAATAAAATCATTATGATAAATAAATGTAAGAACTTAAATGTAGTATACATTTGGCTGTTTAATTATCTAAGATATTTAGCCTATAACAGAAACTTTACATAAAGTAGCCTGTAGTCATGATTATATAATTTCTTTATGTACAAACATTATGATTTCACTGTCTGTTCTATTATCATATATTCTATTTTCACAAAAAGCGCATTAAGACCTTTACAGAGGTCAGAGGTTATTTTTATTAACCAATCACAGTCCTTGAATTGCTGCATTATCCCTAGCAACGGGGTCAACCACACCTCCTCACTAAGATAAAGGTTTTCGTACTTTTCTTACTCAGAGTAGCTCTGAGAAGTTTCCTAAATCACTTAGTTTAGGACTCCCAGCTAGGACTTTTTAAGCTAAGATAGGAGCTCTCTAAGAGAATTCTAAGAAGCTTTGTGAAAACGGGCTTCTTCAGACCTTCACCTGTTTGGTTGAGATTCAATTTCTGATGAATAAGATGAATTGATAAAGTACTTCATTAATCCCAAAGGGGAATTGTATAAACAAAGATAGCGGTGCATCCATTGCTGGAAGCTCTGCCTATAAAACATTTTTAGTGAAAAGATGTGTATTGGTCTTTTCTTAAAGTTCTGTTAAATAGATTCTACATAGTGAGGATGGTTTTTCACTCACCCTTGTATAAATATACAAAAAAAAATTATTATAGAACATGCTAGAAAATTATGCTGTGATATGATTTAATATATAATAAGACTTTGTACTAATTACACAAATTCTCTTCTCAGGTATGAGGATGGATTCAGGGTGTTCGGTCCAGGTAGTGGCGACCTCCAAGAGCGGAGGCCGGCAGATGAAGAAAACGAGCACCTGCGGGCATTGGTCGCATCTCTCCGTGCTGCCGTAACAGCCGAGCGAGGACGACGGGAGAATGCAGAGCGCGAGTGCACCGCCGTGTTGCAGGAGTTTGAGCGCTTGGAGCAGCGACTTCTGGGTGCCGAGGGCTGCCAGCAGCGTGTCCACGAGCTGGAAGCAGAGCTGCAGGAGCTACAGCAGCTTCGCAAGTCCCGCGCCTGTTTACTCGTTGCTGAGGATGGCCTGGAGCAGACGCTGCTCAACAGTGCCCCGGAAACGGATACGGCGGAAGATATTGCAAGTGCAACCCAAGAGAGCACTGGCGAGCCGCCGGTACGCAAGAGCTGCAGTGACACGGCACTGGACGTCATCTCTGCAGTAGATGCTACCGGACGACGCAAGGGCAGCTACGCGCTCCATGCTAACGGTGTGCGCAAGCGTGGCATGTCCATCTTGCGTGAAGTAGATGAGCAGTACCACGCGTTGCTCGAGAGGTACGAGGAGCTCCTGGGCAAGTGCAGGCGCCACGAAGAGAGTCTGTGCCATGCCGAGGTACAAACTTCACGGCCGGTCTCCAGAGACCCGTCCATGAAAGAGTGTCGTGCAACTGAGGCTGCCACGCAGCAAACCACCCCACCACAGACACCCTCGACACCTGAGGCCATGGAGGGCATCAGCCGGCAGGTGGAGGCTGTGGACAAGAGGTTGAGTCAGAACACACCGGAATACAAGGCTCTGTTCAAAGAGATCTTCTCACGTCTGCAGAAGACCAAGTCCGACATCAACTCTACCAAAGGGAGGAAAAGTGGAAAATAGCTCGAGGTTGTTTTGTTTTTTCTCTCCTCAGAGGAATGCATGGTAGGCTCTATTGTTCTACCTCAATTAAGACCAGTCTATATATATTTAACACCAGTCTTAATTGTTTAATCAGCCAGATTCAGTAAGCTGACATCTGAAAAGGCTTCATGATAGTGCAGAGCTAATGGGTAGAGTAGAATATTGTCTTACTCACCATGCTGGTGCGTCTCACATGAGGACCAGCATCGACAAAGCAGATCACTGATGTCTGATGGTTCTTTCCTTGGTTGTTTGTGTTTTAAGGAAGGTTGTTTCTTACTATTGGTTTTCCTGGACCCTAATTCAATAGCAAGGTACCAGTATGTATATTAAAAATAAATAAAGAAATGCCAATGCTTATTCTTCCTTAACTGTATGTAACAACTTCTATTCTGTAATCATCTCTTTCCAACATTAAAGACGCATTGCTTATACATTGGTTTACAGATTTATTATTTTGAGAATGGATGAATGAGTGGATAAACAGGATGACTTCAACCAAAATAAGAAAGGGGAATAAAAAAGAAATCAAGAAAGCAATTTCATTTTGAACACTTTTTAATGTTGACACAGATGAACAGTAATCTCCTTCCACAGTGATCGAATGACAGAAATACGCAGAGATGGAATTAAAGGAAGAAACAAGTGCTAAAAATCTCCACGCAACATTACAGGCAACAGTGTTGAGGAAAATGTGAACGATACCGGACGCATTCGCTAGTCAGAGTAAATCTTATAAAGTGAAAAAAAATAAAATAAAAGGCTACGCTGGAGGACTGAAGAGAAAAGATGGCTACACAGCATCAAGATTGGACGAGCACCCTTCCCCTCTTCCTACAGAACGTTGTCCATCTCACCTACACAACACCTCAGTTAGAGTTATGGTTTCGTTTCAGAGGTCTTTTTTTTTTTTTTTTATACATATCTACTGTATATAAAGCAGCTTGTGATGGAATACTGGAGGCACAACCAGTGTTGTTGGAATTTGTAGGTGAAGCATTTCATAGTTGAGGTCTGCAAGCAAAAAACAGCCCTTTCTGCTTCAAGAAAGCTCTTTAGCACTGAATGCAAATGCAACTCGCGTCAACGACAAACGTAAACCGGCACCTTTCACAAGAGTGAGCACTTGTGAAACGCCTTTTTTTTTTCTTTTAGAAATGGACACATCAGGGAGAGAGAGTTTGACTCGGACAGCAACTACAACTGAATAAAGCGAGAGAACATACAGGGGGCCGAAACTGAGGTTTTCTCCCCCCCTCCTTCAGTATAGTTCTACTTCTACTAGCCGTCACATTGTGGTTTATCCTGAATTGAACCAATTGGATGAGGCACCAGATGAAACGATCCTTCCCGACTGGAAACAGCAGTGAGCAAAGCGATCAGATTTGGCTCCAGGCATGGAGGGGGGGGGGGGGGTGATTTGATAAGATTTAAAACTGTTACACCTCAAAAAGCAACAAGTTCAACTTCATGCTACAGGAATAATTACTTAAGGCCACATGTTCAAAAACAAAAAAAAACAGGCCACTAGCAGGAAGGCTGATCAGTGGAGCTCCTCCAGTGGGTAGGAGGTATAACATTTGCAATATAGACAGCTACATATATGAAACACTACATTACCCAGATGCAAACGTGTCCCTGCTAGGAACAAATACAACCAGCCACGCCAACCACTGCACACGGATTATCTCAAAAAAAGTACACATGCCACTTTCCGACATGAAAGCCGTTAGCTCTGCCAGCTCTGGAAAACCGTTAAGTGGCACAGTTTCCCATTACTGTTTTGAAGGCAGATTATGGCAATAAAAAAAAAAAAAAAGAGAGAGAAAAGGAATGTAAGGAAATCTGCACGCAGAGAACACATGGATAGTGTAAAGGACACGGACAGATAAGCAGGGGGAACATGAAGATTACCAACACCAGCCATGTCAAAAGCATTCAGGTTTTTGAAAAAAAAATTCCCTCTCATTTTTTTTTTTTACTTTTATATACAAACAAAACAAAAAAAGAAAAAACAAAATTTGGATTGTGCACATTTGTTTGTTTTCACATATACATTTTTCATGAAAATCCTCAATACTCATTCACTGGAAGGAAGTGACAGGAAGAGCGATCGCAAAGAATGACAAATGGTAGGAAGATGGACGGAGTGAGAAACTGTTTGTTTGTTTGTTGATTAACCAGTTATTCCATGATGAAGGTATTTAATGAAGGAGAATATGGGGAGGAAAGAGAAGGAGGAAGAATGGGAAAAAAACGATGGAGAGGAAAAGCAGCTAAGGTGAAGGAGCAGCTTATTCTTTCCACTCCTTCTTGATGTTGAGGTTCCACTCCCAGCACAGGTGATCGTGCTTGTCGTCGTCAGTGAACTTGGATTTAATGTTGTAGGTGCCGCGGGCGATCATGCCCTTTGGCGCCTCCTCCAGGGGGGTGAGGAACTCGTACTCGTTTGGACGAGGTCCGTAACTGCCCACCATGTAGTCAGATTTGTCAACTGTGTAACAGAGAGAAGAAATTCTATTGGTGCTTGTAAAAGCAAGCTACGAACTTTATTAATCTTGAATCTACACTGTGCCAGTTTATTAGGTATACCAAGTGTAAGCATGTGATTAGCAGGAATGCGGTAACTGACTAATTATTCTGTGAAAATGGACCACCACTGACCAATAAGATTTAGGCACTAAAGCAATGTGTACAAACAACTCACCAATACCAATAAATAGAGAAATTAGGAAAATTAAATACAAAATATATTGTAAATTTATATTGCAAAAGTCTTGGGCACATACAAAAATATGGCATAAGCAAAAGATGCTTCTGAAAACATTTCTGCATAAAAGAAACTTCTATAAAGAGCAATACAGAGTCATAAAATAGTCAATATTTGTAGTGAAAACTCATTGCTTAAAATCAGGAGTTTTAGACACAGATTTGTGCAGTTTTATAAGAAAACAGGTGTTAGGTTTTACTGAGCTTGCTGGAGAATGAGTTCTTCTGGTAACTTTGACACACATGAAGTTATGTGCATGCTACTAGCATCAGAGTTAGGAATGTAACGTTTTTAATAGAAGCAGATTACACAGCCAGGTAGGTTTTAGTGTAGTTCAAGACATAACAGAGACTGCTGTACTATGATTTAGGTTGAGGAACCATCACCAGACACAATAGACATGAACAGCACATGGGGTTAAGAATTTGATTGGGTATCTAAATTGATTAATGAGAGAAATGACCCCTGTATGTATGGAGCTTTTTAAATGCTTCAGTAAATAAAGAGAACAGTTTTTATATTCACTGAGAAGACGGTCATGTACCTGCAAAACTAATCTGTAATGTATGGTTACCTATTAAACTGGCAACTCAATGTGATACTTTCATCATACTTACTCTTTACCCCTTTCCTAAAGGTCTGCTGGACATACTTCAGTCCTGAGACAATCTCCTTGTTTACCTGGAACGAGTTCAACAGAAAACTGCATCAGTGTCGTATAAAGCAGGGTTTAGCTTTGCCGAGCCCATGAGGCTGGTCTTCCTTAACGACATAACTCAACGTTGGAAGTGGCATGGAAATGTCAGACATGAGGTAAATATACCAAAACAAAACGGTCCTGTTCAGGATCCCATTCCTCGGCAAACGCATTAAAGACGCGTACAAATGAGCGCAGTTATAAAATTCCTGGCTGTGGAAGCGTTAGAATGGCCACTGGCTGTTTAGATCATATTTAAAGAAGGACTCGGTTATAGAAAAAAAAAAGGCATATGGGATGTTATTCCACTAGTTCCAGTAACTTACACTAATAACTACTTATTACTGAATTCATGCCACACTTCGGCAATTATTCCAATAATCAGGACAGTCAATATTCCAAAGCCTTCCTGCTAGCATCCAGGAGAAAATCTGGCAGGAAATGCCAACATTGCTTCTAACTAATACAAGCTATTCCAAGTAGACTATATGACTGCTATAAGATATTAAAAAGATCCATAAACTCATACTTTGAACCAAAGGTAAAGTAAAAATTTGGGCAAATGGATAAAAATAAACAGAGGTAAATAAACGACTGGCTCACCTTGAAGCTGATCTTTATCCTGTACTCCACACCTTCTTTAAGTATAAACGACTGCTTTTTGAAGCTCTCCAGATCTCCTGAGAGAACACAAGGCCGGACCAAAAAAACAACCAAAAAAAAAAAGAAAAACAGTAAGTACACATACCAAGGGTTATATAAAGATGTCCTTAATCAGTCATTCAGACAGCTGTTTATAGTCATGAGATACTTACAGAGGTCACTGAGCACAAAAATGACTCAGGACCAGAGAAATAACTAAACTCAAGAAAAAGAGAGCAATTATTTTTTTCTCCTCTCTATAATACTTGGGAAGGACAGCCTGGACTACTACTAGCCTCAGAGAGAATACACAAAAAAATGATTCATTGATTAAAAATAAATAAATAAATAAATAAATAAACAAAAATAAATAAATAAAAGCAAGAATTTTAATGAGATGAGACTGCAGTGTGTGACTTTATCCAGCAGATGGCCTTTTTCCAATCTTTCCTTCTTTCTCCTCTGCCTTAATCCCAAATCACTGAATTATTTTCAAGGCACTTTTAGTTGGGGTTGTGAAAGGGGGTGTGAAAGGGGGTATTGGTGTATGGGGAGAATAGTGATTGCTTGCTCACCCTCTCTCCAAAATATTGTATTCTATATTTGTTCATTTTTGCAACGATCCTGCTATAAAGCCTTTTTTTTAAAGCAATCACTGGTTTAACGATTTGTGTCTTAAAGATCCAACTGTCTGTCATTCCAGATTATCGACAGGTTCATCTGCAGTTTTTTATTTAAAGGGCTGTAGTACATAAAATTTGTAAGGTCTGCAAGTATTTAGTCTCATATAAATTTTGACTGACATGAAAGCTTTTAGAAACCGTGGCTTAGTGCTGCATATGCGTTTCTTAAATATATGGAGCTTTTTAATCACTTGGAAAAAAAGCAAAACATGATTCCTATTCAAAACCAGGGTTTGATGGACAGAACTGAATTTAAATTAGGATTGTAAAGGAATTTATTTTGCCAAAGTTATACTGCGACTATTAAACAGAAATATCAAATATTTAGGCAAAAGTCTTTTTAACATTCAGTTTTGGTCATTGCATTGAAGGAAAAAAAAGTGAATAAATATAGCCTTTTTAAAACTTAATTTCGACTACCTCTTCAATGATGGATTATTATAAGGGAAAAGCTTTTTCAACTTAGCATATGAATAGATTTTTGGGAAATGCTGCTATATTAGTTGGATCATGAGGTTTCATTAACTCCCATTCATATGATTTCAGTCTGTTGAATGGAAAGTAGCGAAAAAGTTGCCACTAAATGACATCATCATGTGTTAGTTTGCATAATGATTACGTCATCACGCAGAATTTGCATAGTGTCTAGCGACAGGCAGAAGGTGGCTTGGAAGCGGGAACAAACATCGGGTCATTTCTGCCTATATGTGACTGAAGCCAGGGACGGAGACGGGTGCAATAATGGCATGCAACCAGTTGCTGATCTTTTATCTTATTTGTATCATCGTCTATACCACTTTATCCTGTATATAGGGTCGTGAGAAGCCTGGAGCCAATCCCAGGAGACTTAAGGCACGAGACGGGGTACAACCCTGGATGAGGTGCCAATCCGTAACGGGGCATTATTACATTCAATAAATCTAAAATTCAATGTTTCTGCAGGCAGCTCAACATGTTTCTCTTTCTTCTTTAAGTCACTCAAGGGGTTGAAAAGTTGTTAAATCTAAGAGTAAAGTCAATAAGTTGGCAATACTGGTCTGTTATCAAAACCATTTATTTATTTTTACATTTTTTATTGGGTTTCAGAAAAGCTGACGAGTTGGCGATTTTATACAATATAAGAATCCGTATAAAGTTATACAGAATGAGTATTTGTATAAAAATGCAATATGTTTAAAGTACCCTAGTAATCAGTAACCATCATCTATTCTCCATATTGCTTAATCAGAAGGAAATCTGCTCACTATGTACACAGCAGGAGCTCTAAAGTGAGCACCCTTTAAAAACAATACGAATGTTGTCCATCCACTTTAAGATGGCTGTCTGCTTGCCGTCACTCACCTTGCAGGTCAAGGGTCAGAGGAGCAGGGGCCGCCTCGCACACTAAAGTTAGACGCGTCACTTGGACGTTGGGAGCGTTGGGATCTGAGAAGGGGACAAAAACAAAAACAAAAAAAATAGTTCTGTTTAAAATCATGACCAGGATAAAAAGACATATTCCATAAAAAGACATTTTCAGATGGCTCATGCTGGATTTAGAATTGGAGAAAAAAAACGATTAAATGCCACCAGGCAAAAAATAAAATAATAAATTAAAGTTGAAAAAGGAGTTGAAGCAGTCTGGAGCTTATTCGGGCGCTCGATTAGTACACTGATAACAGAAAGCTCAGCCTCTTGGGATGTGACCTCGTTTCTGCCCGTTCGTCACAAGACCAGCCGTCTCCGAAGGCAGACACTTCAATGAGCAGAACACTTTCTGAAGTAAAGGTGTGACATGATCAGGCCGTGTAATGAGCACGGCAACACACTTTCTTTTTGATGACAAAAACTTGGGCTGTAAATTCCTATCACAACGACAACTTACAAGTGGAGTTATTTTTTACATAAACATTGAACTGAAGAAAAAAAAGAAAGAAAAAAAAAGAAAAAGAGGACACTATCTACAAACCTCATTTTGAGATGATGTATACTTAAGTGTTCATTGTACTTTAATATTTATGTCTCAAACACACTAAACCATACAACTTTGCCTGAAATAAACTATAAAATAATAACTAAATTATATAACTAAATTATTTTATCTTGAATAGAGGTACATCACTGTTTACTTATTTATTTTTAAGCTTAAGCCAAGCAAGAGAAACCGATTCAAAAATATTTTCTCTTCAACACAAACAAACCTTCCTGACGATGGACAAGCATGAATTCCCATGTTTTTATTTCGTTTCCTCTCTGCTCATTGTTTAGCCTTAGTGTTCGATTTCATTTTGATGGTCGTATTTTATTGTAGAAAAATATTTTCATAGTTTCAGTTATGCGTAATTATCCCGAGTCACAAAAACACACCTGTGGCCACAGCGGCTGAGCCGAGCAGAGCCTCTTTGTACTTGCGCAGGCTCTCGTCGTCCTTGTCCAGGTCCTGGATCTCCTTCAGGCTCTTCGGTTCCGGGGGCTTGTAGTTCACAGCCTCGCTCTCTTCGTTTTCGGCAGCGATGGCTGCTAGCTGCTCGGGGGTGGGTTCGTGCTCTGCCATGACTTACAGCTGGAGAGACAAACAAAAGATTTTTATTTTGTGTCAGTTCGACTTATGTACACTTGGAGACTTTTGACTGAAAAAGGACACAACTGTGGACCTCCTGATGAGCAAACGAGCCACAGCCTTAGTCACAGAGCCGCTACTTCCTACTTCTGTTACTTATCTTTGTAAAGAGGAGAATGACCAGACTGGTCTGACCAGACAGGAAGTCTACAGTAACTCATTAATAACCACTGTTTACACATGGGGTGAGTAGAAAATAATTTAAGAGTGCACACGAACATCAACCTTCCAGGCAGACCGTCTACAAAAGCAGGTCACACTGAGAAGATCACACGCTTTTCACTGAAATAAATGGATTTAGAAGGTAGAGGAGGAGAAATCGTATAAAAGCCTCGTGTAACAAGATCGTCCAAAAGTAGTTCTCATTTTCTAGTGATATAATGGCGTACTTTGACACTGGTGGACAAATGCTAGGCGGCAGCCCAGTTAGGAAGATGTAATCAGGGCTGTTATGACAAAAGAGAGGAAAAGGGAGGAGGCCTTGAGGAGAGCAGGCCTCTCTCGGTGAAAGGCCGTAACTGAGAGGCCTGGATGAGGAGGAAAAGAGAGAGAGAGCACGTACTGCGACATATGCAGCTGCCTTCATCTTTAATGCATTACAAGTTACTGCTGAAGATCAGAGATCCTACACTGTACCAGGTTTCAACGCTCACTCATTAAAAAATTTTTTTTTTAAAAATCCCCATCTCATTGGCCCCATGCAGGTTATCTTGCTTGCCAGGTAGCTTCCTTCTCGCTAACAGGAAGTCGTAACACAAATGCACACTGTTGCAACAGATTTTTTTTTCTTCTTCTCAATGCTGCAATGCAGAGGCACTGTAACAGATACCTCTCTAGATGACGAGTGGTGAGCAAGTGCCAGAAGTCTCTTTGTTGAAAGCCGGTCTGCTCTGCTTTCTGCAGCACCTTCTCCGTCTCGGTCGTAGCTTCCTGTTCCTGTACAGCTACAAGTGGTTTGCTCTAAGGCGCTTTGCCTTACATGGTCTGCGCGCTTGATTCACAAGAACTTAAGCTCAAGAGAACGCTAAATAACTTTCGAGGTGAGGCTTCGCGCGGAGGCAGAGGTCTGATGAAATTCTAAATACAGCAGGCTAGCGTTAATTATTTCTGCGCTTCTGAAATTGTCCAGAAAGGGACATGTACATGCAGTGGGCCTCATTTATTAATGTTAAATGCAAACAGATGTATCTAATCTTTTACAAAAATAGTTAATTTTATATAATTTTGGATATACCGCATGTGCATTTCAGCTTCAAATTATGATTTGCGACCACAATGAAAGCAAGCAACATAAATCTAAAACGATTACAAATGAGACCGTTCAATTAAGAAAGATGCAGTCTAAAAGTAGCACACGATGTACTAGCTTAAGCAGCGGATTACACTCTCGAGGGCATATTCTTCTTTTAATTCCGTCTAATGCAGGGAACCGACCAGGTCTTAAACGTACCTTCATTAGGTTTCGGAGAAGACGGATAGCTGTGATGACGTTGCAGCCCCAAATTGGATTTGATCCATGTCGGAGTACACGGTATCATTCTCGAGGCCATGTGTTGTCCGAAACAATCACGGGGCCCTAAGGTGAAAACGCCTTGTTTACTTTTACTCTTAAAGAGGTATCTGTGCGGAAGAACAGTTTTAAGACTGATGCTCAGTTTGCCGTTAAGTTAAAAGCAGTGTTTCCTTCAATACAGGTTGCCCCTACTTACGAACGAGTTCATTTCCGGGAGCACATTTGTAAGTCTGATTTGTTCTTAAGTACAAAGAAGCGAGTCTTATACGCCTTTGACACAAATATAACAATGTAAAGCATTGTCTAAATCTCTGTTCCCTTCTCCACACTGCAATCATGTGGCCCCCCAAAAAAACTTAACTGCACCTAAGGAAATTTCTCTCACATTTATAGGTGCAGAGACACAAATGTGTCTCTGCACCTATAAATCCCGAGGGGAATCCCGGAGGGCATTTTGTCTCAGAGCGGTTTTCCACTGTATTGGACTGTGAACTTTGTTGTGGTGAGGTTTTTCCGAAATTAGGATTATTCACCATCAGCAGCTTCACAGCACAGACATTTTCTATCACCGTGCTCCGGCCTGATTCATTGAAACCGATGAGGCTGACTCATTTCTCCACACACAATTTACATTCACTTACACAAATATTGTACACAATTGCAATTATTGGTATCCGTTTTTTGGAACAATACACGTGAGCTACATCTGGGATTTGTTCGTAGGACTGTGGTCCTTTTGTATCAGCAGAAATTCATCACTCGGGGACTACCTGTAGCCTATCTATCTTGCTAACGTAGCTTAGCAGCACATCTATCAGTCTGGGTGTATGTTGTTCACTTTTGTCACAACATGGCAAACAAGAAATACAAGTATTTATGTTTACGTATTACGATAAATTGAGATAAATAACCGTATTGTTCACACTGCAGTCTGGGACATGATAATGCCAGGTGCTGATAATGATACTCCACATTAAACAAGCTCTTTAATGCTTTTCGATAAGACAAAAAGCTTTAATGACGGCACTGCAGAAATTTCCCAACGCCATTACCATTATTTGATGTGCAACTTCTCGGTTTAGGTATTTCCTATTCCCACCTGTTTGCTGGTAAGATTAAAATGTTATAAAGTGTTATAATAACCATAATGTTCTTTTAACGTTACAAGATTGAAATTCCCCGGCCTTAGTTACATAAGTCTTTGTTACATATAAAGCACACCTCACCTGTGCTGCCCGTTTTCTCCAAAACATTTTATGACTCTAGTTAGGGCTGCACGATTAATCGTATTTTTATTATGATAACGATATTTATGTCCCACGATCAGTTAATAAATATCGTCGCGATTTTACAGTATAAAGACCAAACTGTTTTTTATGGGCGGAGTTTACGGATTGGACTGCGTCACTATGACGTTACTGCGTCTAGATTGCAAGCGCTTTCTGAAGCAGTAGAAGTCAATAGCAGCAATAACAGTAAGTCAGAATATACATATGATGGCGGAGCAACGTGAGGAAGGTGCAGAGGTGCGCTCGTTAGTTCCTAAAAAGGGGTCATATCCGTTGTCTGGAACTATTTCGGATTCGAGGAATGTGATGTGTCAGGTACAAGTCTTGTGCAAACTTTGCTCTTGTTCCGTCCAAACGTCCCAAGATAACACAACAAACCTCATCACCCACCTTAAAAGCCACCACAAAGTACACTATCAAGACTTTCAATGACTCAAGTCACAAACAGCAACAACAAAAAATTCCCAGGCATTCACAACACAGACAACAATATCAGGGACATTGTTCAACGCGATACCATATCTGCCTAGCTCGCAAAGACACGGGGAAATAACAGAGGCGATCACGTACCATATAGCTAAGGATGTGTCCAGTAACCACCATGAGCAGTGAGGGGTTTCAAAAAAATTATCACAACACTTGATAAAAGATATAGCATTCCCTCACGCAACCATTTTTCCAATGTTGCGCTGTCCTCGCCGAAAAGAAGTAGAAAGAGAAATTCTCAGCCTTGAATATTTTGCTGCCACGACCGACTTATGATCAAACAGAACTGCAGAACCGTATTTGAGCTCGACAGTTCATTTTATCGACAGCGAGTTTGAGCAAGCTTTTGCAAACTTCGTTTTCCCCACAAGCCCACACAGCGGAAGAAGCGATGTCCGCTTGGGGCTTGGTGGAAGAAAGACTTGTGTGCATCACAACGGACAACACAGCTAATATCATTAGGGCAGCATCTGTGAATAACTGGCCGAGGCTAGTCTGCTTTGGTCACAGACTTCATTTAGCCATCAATAAGTTTAGTTTTTTTCCCCAGATATATTGAACAATTTGACAATTTAAAAATATTAATTGTTGTTGTAGTTTTAGTGATATTATAATGACAATGAGTCATATGTCTGTATAATAATCATTTTTATTCTGCTAATCCATCAAATTAGATACATTTAAAAGTTAAAAAATATTTTATTAGTCACATACTATTATGTTAATGTTTGTGAACCAGGATGAGTTTAGAATAAGTGAGTGTTTATTATTAATAAATGGTTGATAATTGTCTTATGTAGGTGTATACTGTATAATTAGTATAATTATTTTTTATCAAAAGTTGCATAAACAACAAGAGTCTTCCTGTGTCTTACTGTTTATATAATAATAATAGGAATAATCGTCATTATTAATCGTGATAAAGATTTTGAGCAAAATAATCATGATAATTTTTTCTGTTATCGTGCAGCCCGAACTCTAGTGAGCAAAACGACCTGTAATGTGTAATCAATCACACATCAGACAGACAACTCGGCACATGTTACAAACCGATGTGATGACTACTGCAGAAAAAAAACTCGCTGGAAGAAGCCATGTGCCGGGGAACGATCCCAAACTGTTACACAACATCTGCGACATCAACTACAGATGCCGTTTACATAAACGCTGCGACTTCGCACCGCCAACTTAACAACCAGATCCTGTTCATGTTGAACAGCATTTCAACTAAACACACATACATTGTGGCTGAGTTAGGACTTTGGAAAAGATGAAAGTACCATCACTCTGCGGCATTTTGCCTTTTCAGGGCCTCTGCATTCCCATAAAAGCAGAAAATCCAGTTCTGGCAACAGCACGTCTTGGCAGGTCAGCCCTTGGGGGGGGTGTGTGTGTGTGTGTGTGTGTGTGCCAAATCAGAGCAAGTGGAGATGGGGGATGACTTGAGACAAACTGGGACAAAAACAAACATCAGATGAAAAGGAAGAAATGCATATCCATTTCATATGGTATGAGAAGGTGGACGTTGTTGAAGGTTTTCTGCAACCGAATGCTTACAATAGGTGACTCGGCGTAAAGAGTAACAGCTGGCAGCCTGGCACCGCTAAAGAACGGGCAAGAAGAGAAAGAGAGACAGAAAGTCTGCCCAGGTTGAATATAATCCACAACACGTGCTAATAAATGACCTCCTGAGAGAACACAGCCAGAGAAATCATTTCACAACCACAAGCACAGCACGGGCAAAGCGACCCGCACCACGTGAACTTGGGTCGATGCACTTACAATTTATTAAGTTGTCCCGAAGTAACTGAAGCCCGGGAAAGACATTTTGGTTGGCAGCTCAGTGGGAAAGATGTTGAATCACGGATCAGAAGGTTCCAGGTTCAAACCAGAGCAACACAAGTTTCCCACCGTTGGGCAATTGAGCTGTCTGACAATGTAAACGCCACCTGTAGGATTATAGCAGAACTAACATTTTACCAACTAAACTGCAAAGATCTTAAAATAAAATAACGTTTTAAGACGAAAGAGGACGCTCTGATACAAGAATTTCCATGCAAAAGAATCGTGATACACAACGGAATCAATCTTCTCCCCATCTCTATTTCCTGGTATAAAGCATGCACTACAAACACAACCATTTTTTTTTTTTTTTTCATTTTTAAAATAAAATCGCTTCCGTCTGATATTTTTATTGCATCACGTTAAACCAAAGTAGTTTCGATATAAACTTTTTTGACTGGCAATGAAAGCTATTAAGACGGTGAGAAGACGTTCTGGGGAAGAGATGTAACCTGAGGTGATTTGTGTTTGCCTCAAGTTTTCCTGTGTTTTGCCTCCAGCTAGTTTTAGGGCAGTAAAAGGTCCTGTGGGACTGGGGATGCGGCTGTGTGAGAAACAAGCTGTACGAGAGTGGGGTCTACTGACATTAACAACATTTGTTAGAAAATATTCCAGCCAGATACAAACATAATAATAATAATAATAATAATGAGACTTGGACATCTCTAGGTAAGCACAATTATAAATTATGGATTGAGCGTTCACAGATTGCTTTGGCACTGCTTGCGTTTTTCTAACAGTCGTAGTGTTCATATTTAAATTAGCTTAACACTAAAACAGGCTATAATTTCTGAAATCCAGTGTGTGTGTGTGTGTGTGTGTGTGTGTGTGTGTGTGTGTGTGTGTGTTAGGAGTGTCAATGCAAGCAGAGCAGAGAGAACACCCAGCACACTTGAGCCAGTCTGACACAGCTGTCACACACAGTTCACACTCGCCAACTTGAACTTAACTCCCTCACCAGCTCTCACCCTTCAGTCACATTACGCGACCATCAAGCCTAATGCCTGGGTTAAAAATAGGACATTATATATATATATATATTTTTTTTTTTTTTTTTTTTTTTTGAGCATAATGATACTGAAAGATTTTGGATTATCATCATGTTCACCAGGTCACTTCATCACCCTGACTGGAGACACTTACACAGTCAGCTTTTGACCTCAGCTTGCCTTCTGATTCTGAATTCAGAGACAAGAATTCATGACATGACAAAAGTTTGCAAAGGGCACATCCTTCTGGCACATTCGCCAGCATTTTAATCAATTTCAAATAATAAACTTTTGAGTAAACGCTTGTTAGCGTCCGGCAACTTGGTCATGCTTGTACTGCTACAACTGGACTGTAACAGACATTAGGGTTTAAGATTAGATTCTGCACGTCCCGCATTACGGAATAATCGGTCAAGATAATAGTTTAAGACCTGCTTAATACCAGGGCTGCTTTTAAAATCACAGGGAGGAGCGCGATGATCCTCTGGCACGAGTCGGGCGTTATGTAGATAATCAGCTTTAACAAACACAAATCCGACCCGACCTCGGACATCGTGGTCTACTGGCTGTTTCTAAGCAACTAAGCAGTAAGGATTACTACATTTGTGATTACTGCTAATGAGCCTTCAAAAGAGGACAAAAGTGGCACACAGTGAGACTCCCCTAAGAGGCTAATCAGCATCCTCGAGAGATACAATTATCCTCACAGAGCAAGCTGGAAGGGGCTCACCTCATCATCTTTAAATACAGACTGTCAGTTGTGCAGAAGCACTTGCACCGTTTCGCTTCATATTAGATACCGACAAGGAACAAAGCAAATTAAACTGAAGGGAACTGAGAGGTGACATTAGGGACACACTGATCATCAGTCCGTGGTGCCAGGACCAACAGATTTGGGGCAAGAAGATGAAAGAAAGGTCAACTGATCACGATTCAATCGGGATGAGGGATACACACGTGATCGTCTCCTCATGAAACATACCTGCCTTAAATATATTATAGAGAACATTTCAGTCAAAACGGGTAGCAACTTAAATGACTTACATTTAAACAGTCATAAACTGGAAAAACAGGAACATAAAAAGAGGAACATTTTAAAGTGAACTGGACAAACAAATGAAGATTACGGTTTGGGTATCGGGAGACCGATGGCAGCTTGGTGCACTGAACTAGTAAAGCTTAACATGGAAACTCCATATATCTCCATTTAAAAGTAAACAAGGAAGTGGCCTAGGTGGATATGCAGTGTATAAAGAGCACAGGAAGTGAACCAATAGAAAAAGTATTTCTGGGAAACACACGGCACAGCTCCCAAAAGTGAGCCAACGTCCTCAGTTGAATATCTTGAGTAATAAATCCTTTACTTTGCTCGCGATTCCTTTAGGTCTCACTCGGTGCTTGTGAAATGTGCTCCGCATCGTTTCTTCTTATGCATCGCTGCTTTTTCTGCTTCCGATAGCAAGAATACGTTCATCCGCATGATGTACTTTTAAGTGCTTATTTCAGGTTAGTGGCATTACAATCTGAGGCTAGAAAAGTGGCCCGACTTCCCATCATGAATCCGATCAATCTTGCGTGAGAAGCACAGATGAAATGTTACACCAGTTTTTTTTCCCTCTCTCTCCAACAGAACATTTTTATGGTCTCTTAAACGCATCACCTACAGTAATATGTTCATCCCCCGTTCTGCTTTTGCCATGAGATCACAAGAATCCTCAATAACAAACCTCAATATCCATTCAACTGGTTTGTGCTCTTCCTCTAACTAGGGGAGGCCGACATAACCAAAATCTTCTATCACGGTAGAAGCAATTTTCTACCTCGATAAATATCACAATATAGCAATTTGTATCTGAAAATGCATAAATAAAAATTCAAACACAAAGAAACTGTTTTACATAATGTAATTTTATTTAAACTGTGAATTGCTGAGGTTTGCTGCATTTTTTTTACTTTGGCCATATTCGTTTGGATGCTTGGATTTCAGATGATGGAAAAGGTTTGATGCGTTTCCACCACTTGTTAAAACAGTGCACTTGCGTACCTTGTAAATTAAGTTCATCTCATTCGTATCACTTTTCTTATACCCAAACAATTCCACACCACAGACGATGCACCTTTTTTCTTTACAATCTCCTCGTTGTCGGTTTCGTCACATGTAAGCAAACTCACTGCTGCTGCACCGTCTTCTTCCATTGTCGAAGTGTATGTGAAGCCAAACACATCAAAAGTGGGACGAAACCGTGGCACCCGATTGGACTAAATATCTGCGTAGCCCAGTGGACAGTGCAGCGCTACTATCTGGATAGCGCAGAGATGATCTGGTTTATTCACACAGCCCGGTGGATCGCGCAGCACAGATTAACTTGAGCAGCGCCGCTCGAATCACAAACCTGCGCGACCCATTGTTTATTTATTTAAAAACAATTTTTTATTTAAAATGTCAGGACTGTTTAATATTGTTTCCGCCTTGCCATGCTTGGTTTGTACGTGCGCATCCCAGCAGGGTAAAATTTATTTTGATGGTCGGCGCGGACTATTTCTATCAGAGCTCAAGTTGGTCCGCGCTGCACAATCCACCGGTTTCGTCCCACTTTAGATGTGTTTGGCTTCCCATAGAGGTGAATGTGTACTGCGTGGTTACGCCCACCCCTACCTCTAATCCACTGTTATGGAGACTTCACACGACACACTGACCTCTACACCGCGTTCCAAATTATTATGCAAATTGGGTATAAGTGTCAAACATTAAATGTTTAGTTTTTAAATTAAACTCATGGATGGTGTTGTGTCTCAGGGCTCTTTGGATCACTGAAATGAATCTCAGACACGTGTGATAATTAGTTTGCCAGATAATCCCAATTAAAGGAAAAGTACTGAAGAAGGTTGTTCCACATTATTAAGCAGGCCACAGGTTTCCAGCAATATGGGAAAGAAAAAGGATCTCTGCTGCCGAAAATCTTTTTCCCGACTGAGAAAATGCACGTGAATGCGAGTCAGAAAGCTCCAACACAAATCGAGCTAATCTTTGTAGTAATGCGAGTGTCCTTGTCGTCTTAAAAGCACACAGTAATTACACTTGTCTTGATTGCAGCAGGTCGCGTTAGCTTGCTAAGTTAAAGACGCTTAAATTTAAATGCCTAAAGCTAAACGTTTTAAAGTGTGTATATATTTCACAAAGAAGGATTCCGACACCATGACATGCAACAAATGTCCTTCAACAATTGCGTTTAAAAGGGGAGAAACACAACAAACCTTATAAAACTTTTGAGGACACACGGAATAAAGTTAAAAGCAGAGAGATGCAACGTGTTTAACAGTTTGTGGACATCAGCAGGCAGTGTGTGCATCCCCAAGCCCCAGTCACAACAACCCTAGCAATGTCAGGAGACGTGTCATGTTCTGTCAGATAAGGCAAATATATTTCTGCAACAACAAAAAAAATGCTGAAATTTGAAGCTGGTCTGTAGTATACCAAGAATACCGACTACTTCGCCGTTATTGGTGTTACATTATTGTAGATTATCAACCGAATGAATGAATGAAACGAAACACGACAAACAGACTAAGATTAAATGTCATAACTGATTAAATCACACTGCTGTAAAATATAAAATCACCTGGTCTGGACAGCAGTGATTCAAAATTATTAACTGTATGCACAGAATAAACACCTCACACACACACACATTTAGGCCACGCCCACTTCAGGTTTCCACCCAGCTACAGAAATGGCTATCTGGAGCACTGAACAGATACACATACAGATAATGGCATTGTGTTACACCTCCGGAATCCATAAAACCCATCAGGACGTGTTTGGGATTGAAACTTGACCTGATTAGGGGACGCCGATTAAATGATTTCTGACTGGTAGTTTGATATAAAGCTTCTCAGCTGTGAATCAACAGGCATTGTACAGTATACACAAGCAATTATTTACACAAGTAACTTGTAACTGTGTGCTTCCTCTTCTTCTGAATTGCACTCATTTCAGGGCTGTACACGAGTTCACAAGCTTGAAAAAGTCTGAGCATAGTGGTATGAACCAGTCCAAAATAAAACCGAAACATTCTTGAGCTTACGTGAACCTAAAAAAAAAAAAAAAAAAAAAAAAAATTATATATATATATATATATATATATATATATATATATATATATATATATATATATATATATATATATATATATATATATATATACACACATACTGTATACTGTTCACTAGAAACTCAGGGTACACGCTGTTAGGGTGACCTTTCATCCAACACCCCCTCACTGTGTGGCACCTTTTGAAAAATGAATCACAGTCGAGGTGAAATGTTTCAAAAGAGCACCACAACTCACAAAGGCAGAGAGAACACAAGGAGGAAGACAAAGGGCAGGGTGTGAGCGTACCTAAAATAATGACATCTATGCAAACTATACAATTCTCAGCTAGATGCGAGCCGTGTGACAAATGCATTTTTTTTGGGGTGGGGGGGGGGGGGGGTTACATAAGATGCAGTACAGTGTACAGTATAGGTTTATTCCCAAACTGTTAGCAACAGAGTAGTGCTGTGGTTAAAAGCTTGTCCGATGATTTACAGCGTCTGAAAATATATTTTTGCGTTTTAAAATAGAACATAAAAATGGAACATAATGTAAAATATTTAAATGTGTTAAAATTGAAAATCAAAAGAGAACAGCATATGTTAAAATGTTTTATTCTCTAATATTTAAAAATTCTCGTTGGAAAAATAACTGAAATGTAACGGACAAAATCTAACTGTATTAACTTAATGTTTTCAGGTTGGACTTTCCCCTCTAGCAGACATCAAAGCACAAAGCAGATCGTTATCTTAAGCACAAGCTCATATCGATGATCACCGCTCAAAACTAAAGATGTTACAAATGCTGTTCAACCCTTAGTGCTAGGCTTAACACTGACTGTTAAGTCAGTGCATGCTAATTTTTAGGTTTCACACACACACACACACACACACAGGCAGGCATGCACAGTCCTGACCACAGTTCTGCGCTTAACCATGATGCTTGCTAGAATTAGGTTACTCTGAAAACCAAAACTAAATGCTGTGAAGATGATATAATCTTCTGTATGGTCACATGTAGAATGGTTAATCTTGAGTAGACCATCAAGTCTATTCCATTCAATGAGATTCTTGGACATTTCCATTCAATCCTAATATTTACACTCAAGTTGCTTTCGAGTCAATTTGTTAATCAATTAAATTAATTGAATTTCAGGATTGAAATGTAGAGTAACTTTTGTCGATTGCTTAAATGTCATGACTCAAACAAGGGCATCATCTTTTTTTTCCCTGCCAATCTTCTGTGGCACACAGAAGATGGAGTGGTAATGCAAAGCCCACAAAAAAAAAATCTAAAGTAGAATCATCGGCACCTTTTAACAATCAGCAAAGGTTTATCTGAATTTCAATCCTAAAATTCAATTAATTTAATTGATAAATCAACTAGGCAATTGAATCAATTTGTTAAAGTGCACAGTTTTATAAGAATAATAACAGTTGGAGTATAAACATTAGGACCATCAATGACACAGAAGATGAAAGCAATACATTTTTTCAGAAGAGACTGTGGTACGTTTTTACCTTAAATAGATCAAAAAGTAAAAACCGATTTTAAACAGAAAAAACGATTAACAAAAGATTTATATCTTTATAAAATCTTGATAAGTTATCTGCATAAATAGATTTGAAAATATAGGTATTTTCATAATGTTGACATCATTTCCGAGCTGACGTGTCTAACACACTGTTGCCAGTTTTGTGTTAATAACTGCATTTCATCTGATCAGTTTGATTATACACATTTCATATACAAGTTATACCAACTTCCATAATTTCCTTTTGCTTGCGTAAAGCTGCTTTGCGACAATGACGATTGTTAAAAGTAGGGCTGCACGATATTAGGAAAATATGCGATATGCAATATTGTGATAACGATATTTCTTGCGATATAACATTTCCCTAGAGAAATGCATTTTTTTATTATTATTTTTGGCTATTTTTAAAAAATCATTTATATATGTAATGATCATACTAAAATAAACAGGTAATAGATATTCGTCTGATGTAATAAAATCTAATTCAGGCTAAAATGAAACTATATGTCAAGGAAGTTGCAAATATTTAGACTTGACACTATGAATGACTTAAAACTCCTCAGCAGATATTCTGATTTCTGGTTTGCTGTTACTATAAACCTGCCAACACAATATGAATTACTTTCAAACATTACTTTTTATTTACGTGTAACCATACACTCATCGATTTCATTTATCGCTATTCTTTGCGATACAGATATTGCATATACCATTATCGCGATAACGATAATTTTGCGATTAGGGATGGGCATTTTTGTTCACATTTCATTTCGAGTCATCAGAAGTTTGAGAAACGAGTACTCGATTAATTGGGGGTGGAGTTTATGCAAGGGGTGTGGCGTTTGCGGCACAGTAAACATTAACAGTAAGAGGGGGGGATGGGACAGATCCCCGAGGCAGGAAGGACTCACCGGCGAGACGGAAGCCATTTTCGCTCTGTGCTCCGGTATTGTCTCTAGACCGCAAGTTTTCACGCTCGATCGTCGCTGATGGGTTCGAGTACTCGATTAGTCGCGTACTCGTGCACATCCCTATTTTCGATATATTGTGCAGCCCTATTTAAAAGCACTATTTAAATTACATTTTATTGAATTTTGCTCTCATTACAAAGTCAACCTCGACAGCCCTTTAAATGGCTGGCTAGCGAGACACAAACAGACCACAGGATGTGCTGCTACACTAGGATTAGCAAGTCAAAGAGGCTACAGAGACTTTTCACTGAAATTAAACTTGGAGGGTGAAAACATAAGCTGACCCAAGTGCTTTCCTGCAGTTCACCCTCATGGTGAACTTTTTTTTTTTGGTTCTTGGCTGAAAGACCGTTCTGCTTCATCCTCTTATGGAACTTCTCAACACTGACCTGCTTTTGAATGAGAGAGGAGACGGGGCCTTGTGTTCTTTGTGGTGAACATGTAGCTCTGTAGTATCAGTGTTACAAGCACGAGTAAATGTGTACAGTATCAGACAGACACTGGTATCAGTGCAACCCTAGTAAGTGATTCAAGCATGTACTGAAAGTGTTTTTTTGCTCGCAAAGGCCTGATGGACTTAAAGACATTGAGTGAAAGTGAACACACTTGTTTTAACAAGACAAGAGAAAGGCTATTTCCCAGCTTTTCCTTGGCACTTCCTTTGTTTATAATTTCCCATTGCCTGCTACATACAGTACATGCTCATATTTCTGGCTACTCTTGTTCCTCTTTGCTCAAAGTAAGACACACCACGCATCTCATGACTCATCTCGGTAAACAACAAAAAGGCTGGACAGGCCTACTTGTGTGTTTCTCGTTAGTGCGATCAGCTTCTTGGCAACTACGTCTTCTGCCTCAATTCAACTGTTCTTTCCAAGTTGGTCATGTGCCAGATCCCACCCACCAGTCAGCTTGCTCCACTATAGGCACCTCATCTTTTCCCAAACTGCAGCTCATGATACATTACATCATTTGACAGGAGCCCTTATATCCAGAGCAACTTACACTATTATCTCATTATACATCGGAGCAGTTAAGGGATTATCGGCCTTGCTTAAGATTCAACAGTGATGGAGATGGTGGGTTTTGAACCTGGGACCGCCCGATCAGCACTCTAATGCCTTAACCACTGAGGTACCCCTACATGTACCTATATGATATGGCAAAGGAACAGTCAGAGGAAAGTGCCATCGACCCCCTTTCTCAAACTTGATCTCTTGACTAATTGGTTATGGTTGCCCTGGCCACGAACATCAGTGGGGGAACGCTTTTCTACAAATAATGTATTCAATAAGTATCCAAGAAACAAGTCTAGGTCTGCACACATGCGAAACAAGCCTAGGTCTTTACACATGTGGAAGCATGTAAATACATTATATAATGTATTGACAGAAGTGTCAATACATTATACTGTATAAGTAGATGCATTAGTGAAATTTGAGTCTCAACCTATGAATGGCGTACTTTTGACAATCTTTCCCAGTACCCACACACTTAACATTTATGAGAAGCTCAGAAGCACACTTCCACTGGCCTGACGTTGAGAGATCAGTCTTCCTGTGCGAGGGAAGACGTCACGACTCCATCCTGGTGATGGTAACAGGTGACTTACAGAAGGCTCATCATGGGCACTACCATGTCAATAATGCTTATGTCATGGGAAGTGAATCAGGCCTGCAGTCAGCAGTTCTTCATCAATAGACATAATTTAAATGCACCTTTCCTGGTAGATGAAGTGATGATTGCACAGAGGAGTAAGTGTGCTAAGAATACAGCTTGGCCAAAGAACACACTGAAAAGATACTCGCCCTGGGAAGCTGCTCTTTTGTTCAGATTGAGGCCCAGCACCCTGGGACAGGCTTAGGTCAGAACAGCCATGTGTGTACCAGATTCTACGAGACGACGGTTTTATATACATTTAAAGAGCCTTTGCCTTAGTGAGTCATGGCTAATGGCTCAAAGGCCACTGTATTTTATACAAGTAAATTATTATTTTTTTTTAAATGTGTCCATTTTCCTCTTCCTGCCTTGTACATACACGTCCTCTCTTCTACTCAATGCTCACTTTGTACACACGCTGTACCTCACATGCACCTTGAAGTTATCTGCCTAACAGTTTGTGATTAAAACCTACTGTAAGATAGAGGTTACGTTGGCATCGGACTCCTCTACAAGGCTGCCGTTAATGAATTTTACACCTTAGAACAATGTTCTTTCATTCATTAGCTCGCCTACCCTGGTATTTGTTACTCTCTTGAAGCTTCATTCCTGTAAAACTGGTCAAAGGAACTGGAAATAACTTGCCAAAAATGAGAGCCAAAAGGAAAAAAAAGGCTCTCTGAGGCCTTGAGAACTATTGCTCAAGAATACATTAAAAGTACAAGAAAAATTTTTAAATTCCACATTACTCAGTCTCTTAAAGCTAAATAAGCTTAAATTTCTTTTAGCTGTGTGCTACTTAACAATTAAAAAAAAAAAACATTAAACATGAATACTTAGAATACTCTAAAATATGTTGACTGCACTTTCCTGCTGATACAAGAAAAAAAAAAAGATTGGTCAAAAAACATAAAACTAAGGATAAGCAAAAGAAAGCAATACAATATGAAAATTACTTAAAAATTAAAGAAAAGAACGCTTGGCGGCAAAAATATTAAGAGCAGCAAGTTCTTGTCGTCAAGCACCGCTCTGTCAGGAACGTAGGAAAGGACACACATCTGAGGAGTGGCTAGGGTGTGCTAATGTGAGCTGGGGAAACAAATAGGAAATACAAGAGGGTAAGAGAGTGAGAGCAAGCATAAACTCAGAAACCAGCAACACCACGTGTGTGTGCGTGTGTATATATATATATATACATACACACACACACACACATATACACACACACTGTCCCTGTGGTAGGATGAACTTATAGGATCGCTGAGAAGAACCAACACACAAATTAGCCACACTCTCTTCTAGGGTTGTGTACCGAAACCCGGTGCCAATACGACACCGGTACCTATATGTACCGGACCGAAACAGAATGAGAATTTCGGTGCCTCATTTCGGTGCCACTTAAATGCCTGAACTGTCGATTGAAATATTTGTTCTCTAGATTCATATATTTTTGTAGATTAATAGTTTATTAGATTAAATTAAAGAAATTAAAAGCACAAATCATCCGGAAATGAGAGACCATCCGACATGCGCCTGAATGCAGCAACTAACGTTACACTCGCTCTGACGGCAGCAGGCGGTCTACCGATAGCTTAGCATGCTAAAGTAAACAACTCTCGTTAAAATGCCTAAAACTAAACGGTCGAAAGTGTGGCTGTATTTCACAAGAAAGGATTCCGGCACCGCGACGTGCAGCAAATGTTTCACAGTAGTTGCGTGTAAAGGCGGAAACACGTCAAATCTAATGAAACATTCGAGGGCAGACGGAATAAAGTTAAAAGCAGAGGGAGGCACCGTGTTTAACAGCTTGTGGACAACAGCTGGCGCTATCAGTGTGGACGACCCTCAGTCCCAGTCACACCAACTGTAGCAAAAAGGAGTCACCGATTATGATGACGTCAGCAGCCTTTCCGCGGGTCAGTAGTAGGATAATGTAATGTTAATAGCAAAATGCAAATCTTGCATTCATGCTAACAAATAGTCAAACGATTTGTAAAAAACTAATGTAACATGGATTCTGTTTATAATTATGGCTTTCCAGCCTGTACTAGTAGCACTACAACAGTGACCCTATTTACCATTGTAAAGAAGGTTATGCATGTCCTGTGCAGAGGAATAAGTCAGGAAAGGTGTCGTATTTTGACAGAAAAGGCAAATATGGTGACATTTCTGCAAATGAATTGCTAAAATTTGAAGCTTGCATATTCATATATACTTTAAGCTTTTAATATATTGTTCAATTTTAAGCATAACATTTTTTGTTCAATAAAAATTAATTCTTGAGTCATCCACTATCATTTTGTGGCTTAAAAGTATCGGTTCAGGCACCGTTTTGGCACCGGTACCGTTTTCAAAGTATCGATTTGGCACCGGTATCGAAAAAAAACCAAACGATACCCAACCCTACTCTCTTCAGGGGTGTGTCCTTTAAGAGTGAGGTGTGTGTCCAAGTTAAGAGTGAAACGCTCCCAGAATTTGAAGGTTATCGGTCATGAAAATGTTGCCATCATGCATTTGTTCACTTCACTCCATTAACTGTTGATGCTTAAACACGAGTGCATTTGGAGTCAGCGCAAAAAACACCTGCGATGACGTCACCAATTAACTAAATTCATTTTTCAAACATTTTGAACAACTGTTTTAGTCAATAACATTGATTATTCTTTGCACACTTGTGTTATTATACGTATACACACAGTGCAAACAAATTATATTGAAAGCATTGAAGTAGGTTTCAGTTCCAAGGGATTGGGACATCGTTAAGACCCCGAGGGACCTTCTTGGATAGAAGTGAAATTCAAGTTGAAAGAATGTAGCTCTATCCTATCTCCTTCCTGGCACAGAAAGATAATGGTTTCCATTTGATTCTACATTTAAACTGGCTGAAGTGATTCCTAAATGCCTGCCTATGACCACCAGATAATGCTCATGCAGTGCGGCCACAAGGCTGGTTCATGTCAGTGGATCTATAAGAGGCACGTTTTCATTTCCCAATTACGGTTATCTGGTGTTCACAGAGCCAGAGGAACAGGAATAACTGCCATGCCTCTAGCTCTGGCTTTTGTCAGAAACATGAGGAAAAAAACTTATGAGGGATGAACACAGCAAAACATCTTATTTAACCTGGGCTAATCAAAGCACCCCCCCCCCCCCAAAAAAAAAAACAAAACTTAAATGCTGATTATGATCAGTAAGAGGAAATGCACGTGAGGTGACGCAGCACACATTCTTTCAGTGTCCTGTTTCCTCAGCTACTTTGACTAGACCTCTTCCGGTTTAAGCATGTGGGGTAGAGGGGGGGGCAGAAAGACAATCATCAAGGCCACGCTCGTACAACAGCAGTCACTTGGGAAATGCTGTGTACTGAGAACCATGAATAACCTTTAAAAAAAAAAAAAAAAAAAAACCTCCACAAAAGGCAACTTACTAGGTGGAACAATTGCCATTATTTTATGGTTACATATGGATTACCCAACTTTATTAATATTATAAACAGCACAATCACCTTGAGGTTTAGTATTAATTAGCTTTATAAAAAAAAAGCTGCAGAACAAAAGGAAACTGTTGTAAGCAAAATCTGCTCAGACCTGAACAAAAGAAAAAAAGGCAGGAAAAGAACTAAATCTGGCAACTCAACTTGCTGCGAATTGGATTCATAAAGGAATCAATTCATTAACACACCCTGTCAGAGCAAAGAAGCACGTCCACGTGGCAGGTGAACGTTTAATTAGCGCTGATGTGTAAGATGAGGACTGCATGACTTGCACATACGAGACCTAGTGAGAAATTAGTCAAAGGTGCAATGGAAGCATTAAAAAAAAGACCCAAGTCACACTTCTTATGCCTGTGGAAGGAAGGCGGGGTAAGTTGAATGTATTTATAATAGGAGCATTCTCTCTGGTGACCTGAACACTATGTCGTGAGGCTGCAAACAATGAAAAACAGCACAGATGCTTTCATTAATACTGGTATGATTTCATTCCTAGTCATTTATTTGGATAGTTTTTTTTTTAAACATTCTTTTAAAAACTCTGGACAGACCATGAATTAGGAAAGTGATGGAATTTAAGATGAGATACTTACAGCTGGCTTTTTAATGTGTTTTAAGGGACAATGGCAATGTATTGCACTGATGCTTAAAGATACATCATGCATCCTTTCGTTTTATGTTTCGGGCAAAATGTAAAACATCCAAAAAAATTACCAATTAAAAATTACTAATTACTAGAAAATTACTAGAACTCAGACATTTAAGTATCTCATACGGAACTATACACGTTTCAATGTTAATCCTAAATTAATACAAATAGAAGGACTTGGTTTCTTTTACCATTTCACTATTTTCTTAAGTATATATAGGTTTATTTCTAATCAGGTTTTATTCAAAACCTAATGTTAATTATTAGATGCAACATTAATCATGAATTTGCACTCAGATTTCAACTTCAACGCTGCAGCACAAAAAATTCTAAATGGAAAATATATGATAACTTATGATGTATTCTTCATTTAAGAATATACAATAAGGATCCTCTAATGATAATCCTTAGGGACGAGTCATGTTCTGCTTGTGTCATCAATCACTGCAAATCCAGACTTGTGCAAAAACAGATTTGAAAAAAAGAAGAAGAAGAAAAAAAAAAGAAAGATAATTCAAAGTGAACTTGATATGCTTTTCTGACTGCTATGGTAATATTCTATAATATAGAACTTGTCGGATGTCTCGGTCACCATGGTACGGAATCGTCCAGCAGTGAATATGACATGAGCCCACTGAACACAACGCAGGACCAAATCATTCTTTTACAGTGTGAGGTTTTTTGTCTGCGGTTTTGAAATATACAGCACAGTACGGACTGGAATTAATGAAAATTAAGGTTCTAACCTCAAGAACATCTAGTCTGTCTTGTACCAGACCTCTGACATTAAGCATCTCTCGCACACACCGGCATGGATGTACGCAGAATGAATGAATAAATAAATAATTATTACAATTATTTATAATTATTATAATTTATTACTCATCTTTTTATAGAGATTTCACTTACATCCTTTAAGACTTATATAAACCCAGTGCTTGTGCACGCGCTTCCGCTCGGCTTTCTTTTCCGAATAGCCGTCGAGTTCCCTTTACACTTTCAGTTCGCCTTAACACTAAATCACAGACACACACTCAGCCTTCCAGCCCCGATTACCCGCGATCTAAAACAGATCAGTAATAAAAACACGAGCAGTAAATAACTTAATCCGGAACTGTTTCTCTCAACTCTATCCCAGGCTGCACGCTTCCCTATCTTATACTTCAAAATCAATCATAAACTCTAATGAGATAAAAATATTATTGTGATTATTTTATAAAAAATAAATAATAAAACACATTTGCTCAATTATATCCACCTTTGTTCGAAGTGTCTGTACTTGCTTCTCGGAAATACCGGAAGTTGCACGTTTTCTCCCACCCGTATAACGGCAGCCCCACACAACCAACATCGGGATTGGTTGCTACTTCGTTCCTGCACTCTAATTGGACGATTGCGTTAGCGGACTTCTATGACAGGAGGCGGGATTTACTCAAATACGGGTGGGGGAAAAAATAATTTGCTCGCCTAGCAGAATGGTTATGAAACGCCCATAGCAGATTAAAAAGTCAGAAGTTGGAAAGTTAGCTGAAAAGTACCATTATCTCCAAGTGCAACTGGAAACAATAAGATTGCATCTCTCTCACGCACTCACTTGTATAACGGTGTGGTACTAGCGAGTAAAATCCGAAGAGAAATAAGGAAATTAGTTTGACTGGAAGATTCTGGAAAGAAGCTCGCTAAGATTTTTTAGCTAGTTAGCCAGCAAGCTAGTATCAACGCGTGGACGGATTTAAAGGCTGTAACTGGCTTCACGTATATTTAGGCGGTTGCTTCACTTGTAGTGGATTTCCGGAAGCTTTATTTTTGGGTTTTACCTAATCCCCTGTGGGAAAAGTAACATCAACTTTCCACACAACCTATTTCTCAACAAGAACAAAAAAATAATAATAATGTCAAACAATTCATCATATTGAATGGATCCTTTTATTTTACTTTCCAAACGACCACCAACACAAGTCATTGTTTATAAGTTTGATATTTGCCAAGTTTTCTTTTTATTTAATCGTAACGTTACAAACTCGCCCATCATCACCACTCAGACAATAACGTTACCTGATCATTATTCAGACCCGGTTGCGAGGAGCATGTGATCAATTTCTACTGCTGACCCAAAGACTCTCACCGGGGACCGAAAATGTGCACGAATATACAAATATAAATATTTTTTCACTGAATTATAGTACATATAGTCTGTCGCGCGAACAGGAAACAGCTAAAGAGCAACTCCAGTTTGCTGACAAGTTCCCGACTCGCTAACGTTAGCCGGTGAGCTCGCGAGCCGACCAGAAGCAGAAATTCACAAAATCAACCTAAGCTGCATTTCATCGCAATGCACTAAATAACGAACAGCAATTCACATATTTAACCCACAAGATATCGCCATTAAACGTGCTTACCGTGAAGATGTGGCTACAGGGGGAGTCAAAAGACTAGCGCGAGCTTCAACTGACTTTTCAATGGCGCGAGGAGGGAGCGGCGATGTCTGACAGCCACCCGCTTCCGGGAATGCCAGCGCGCGCGCGCTCATGCTCAACGCATCCTTGCGCATGCGCACGACAGTAAGCATTCCGCCAACCAGATTGAAGTGAACCAAAATCGGGTGTGTCGTGATATCTTCGTCTGTTTGCGTTAATGAAAAGGAAAATCACGGAAGTGGTCATTTTATCCACTCATGGTATGCAAGTAGTTGGGTCTTTAAATTAAGAGCAATTTGTATTAAGATAAGAATGTGAGAGGGTCTTCTGTCTGCATTACAATAACGTAACATGTCGAAACAAGTCAGTGACGATTTATTATTGGTCTTTGTCAACAAGACAAACTCCTCCAAAAGTAACACTAAGTTACCATACGTAACTTAACAGCTGTCTAGAATTTCTATTTACACTCCCAAGTTGTGGCATGCATCAATCAAAAAAAAGCATGTTTTGCACATTTGGGTTCAGCAAATTTACTAACCCTATATTTAAGAGCAATCACTTCACTACTTTTGCAGTTTTTCCAGATGTCATTACTGCAACAGTCCATCCATCCATTTTCTTCCAACAACTAATTTGAGTAATAAACTGAAGAAAAAAAAAATTTGTATTCATACACAAGACACCATCTTTTTCAGCATAGTTCTCTAGAGCCCTAGACACCAAGACTTTCTCCACTTTAAACCTCTAAAATACTGCAGATTGGCTAAAGTTAAAATGTTTAAAGTTAGACTGAAAGCATTCGGTAACTTACAACACATCAACTTAACTCCTATTCCATACAGTGTGTATTCCATCAAGATGGTTGACGATACATAACGTGATTTTCTAGAAAATTATTGCATTTGTTTACCCTTCAAATTAAGCACATAACTCAATGTATTTTAATTCAATCACTGGACTTCATTAAAACATTATGTACAAATATTTGCGAACATACAAGCATGGAAAGCTATTTTAAAAAAAAAAAAAAAAAAAAAAAGGGGGGGGGGGGGCACCCAAAGTGCAATCTAACCTGCCTTGGGGAGTTCACCTAAATGTTAGAGATCAAGCAGTATAAACAGCACTGGAACAAGCTTAAGCAGTCATTAATGACTTTACAAACCATCCAATATATATGTACACTGAAATTTTACACTAATTGCTTGGATACAAAAGGAAGCAGAGTCATCTCTCAGATACTATGAACTGCAGGTTTTATTACAATGAACTATAAAGGGAAGGTAAAGACAAGCACACCTCCCCCACTCAGGTCCTACAGTCAGACTGGGTTTTCAAAAAAAAAAAAAAAAAAAGGAAATAAAATAAATGGAAGGTAAAAAATATCAGCATTTAAAAGGAGAAACTGGTACACAAATTTAAATCACTTCTGAAGACAGGTAAATGTAAAATGTCCGTCATTTCAAAGCGGTAACAACAGCCAATCCACGATGCTGCCGAGAGAAAGCAGCAGCTCACAAAGATCAGGCTGTTTAGCTAGTGTCCATCTGTGAAGATAAACAGGGGAGGGAAAAAACATAAATTAGATAAACTGAAAGGTCTAGTTTATTCCCTCAAGAAATATGGCAAATGGAACTTACCCTGGCATTGTAGGCATCTAGCTGGGCATCTAATTCTTCAGCCGAGAGCTGCTGTTTGTTGCTGCTGCCTCTTCCTCCCCTACCACGGCCTCTGAGCCCTCCTCCCCCTCCCCGACCTCCTCGTCCTCTCTGCATGCCTCCAAAGCCACCCATTTTGCTCCTGTTTATACCGCCACCACGACTCAGACTGAAAAAATAAAATTAGGTTTACTTAAAAGTTGTAAACTTGCAGGCTGCCGCTGATTAGATAAAAATTACTTACCCCTGCATTGGAGCTCGTCTCTGTGCATCAATCTGTGACGTGACTAGCTGAATGTTCATTGGACGACCTGTAACCGAAGAACAAATGATTAACACTGGGTAAGTTTAGAATTAGAATAGCCTGCACAAAATAAATAAATCAGAATTCACCATCAAGGGGGACACCATTGTACTGCTTCATGGCTTTCAACGCATCTGCTTTCCTCTCGAAATGAACATCTGCTGTGCCAAGACTGCGTCCGGACCGGTCATAATGAACTGCGGCCTTCTTCAAGGTGCCAAACTCTGCAAAAAGTTCCTGCACAGAAGGAATAGCTCGATTAACCACAATTGATAAAAGACCCTCTCTATGTTGATCACGCATCAGTATTCCAGCAACATTACCTGAATGTCTGCATCAGAGACCCCAAAGTCAAGATTGGATACAAGCAGCTTCCCTCCGGTTTCCATGCCTGCTCCTCCACCACCACCGCCGCCTCCTCCTCCAGAATTGGTGCTGAAGCCATTGTCGAACAGGTCGTGCTGCCACTTGTCTGGGAGCTGCTTGGGCTGCAACAAACGAGAGAGAACGCACCTGCTGACTTCGGATCCCGTCTCTCACTGACTGTCCACTCGGCTGGGTGCTGGGGCAAGCAGGGGGGCTCCACCTCAACAAGGCCAGCGGCACCCAGCTAATCGTGTTCAGTGCGATCCAGCATTCCCTGCCCACCCCACCACTACAAAGTAAATCAACGCAAAGAAAAAACTGCAACCTGTACGCCATCATTAAGGGAAGGAATACAAGCATGTCTAATATTTGAAAAGGCATCTCTTAACTAAATTCAGTTACACCAAGCCTACATTTTGTTCTAACCCATCATATACAGAGTTGATGGATCTGTTGGGTGTTTAGACTGGCTTATATGCTCCAAGGACACCGCTGTAAAAATGCTAATCTTCTGATGTTCAGCATATTCGAGGGAGGAAAAAAAAACATTACTGTAATTCCCCCACATACACCTGGTGGCCTATTGTTAGGTTTTCTCCTGACCCCAAAAAGCAACTAACAGTTATATGAGCAAGCCACCAACCCCCCCCCCTCCCCAAAGTCTCTTGCCGTTCAATTTAAATGAATCCTAGACCTCCAGATGTGATGTTCCACTGCTGATCTTTCTGAGATCTCCGCTGGGAGGGAAAACCGTGCGGGATGAATCTCTGAAGTCCATCGTGTGCACGATGAGCCGATGAAAAGTGTCCATTACTGGCTGTGTGTGTGTGTTTTGTAAGCCGCCAACCAGCGTCCATTTTGAAACAGACATTTTGGCACAGCATGTATTGATAGAAATGCAAATGCTTTAGCCTCCTACCACCCAATACTAAAAACAGGTTTGATATCACTCGACTAAAGACTAAAGTCCATTTTCATGCCGTGTATTACCATTAATAACACTAGAGTAGCACTAATCTGACGGATATGTGAACACGGGCCCCTCCTAGCCTTTGTCTCCACCAAGAACAGGCCACGTTCAGGTTCAGCCTTCAACGAAACAAAAATGTAAAAAAGTAGAAAACTTCGAGTCGATTCGCTGGTAATCTCGTAGGCCTTCAAGTGTTGAGCATCGGCGTGGAGGAAAAGACAAAAGTTGAAAAGCCACCATTTCAACGACAGAGGAGATGCTGGATCCAAAATGGCGCCGGTCGCTGAAGGTTAGCCGAAAAGCCACTTTAGCCACGATGTAGCCAAGTTAGCTTATTTGCTCCATATTCCTGATTTCTCAGAGCGATGAAAAAAGACAATGGGGTTTGGGAAGGAGAGAGAATATTATGCACAAGGTAAAAGCCAAATTTAACGAGCTTCTCCACATTACACCATATTTCCAGAGAAACTCCGGAGGGTCATGTAGCACGGCTGACTAGCAAGCTAGCCGTCGCGTATGCTAGCAAGCCTAGAAAGGAAACAGGGGGACTTCACCCAGGCATTTTTGGATGTGCGCAAGGTTTGGTCCGCTTTCTCAGGCAATTTTTTTCTTTAGCTTTCTCCTACCCTGCTGTACGGCGTGGGTCTGCTTCTGCCCCGGTTCAGGTTCTGACGATTCCTCATGGGGCCTGAGGCTCCGCCGCGGCCTCCAAAGCTTCCGCCTGCGTTAGCCCCTAGCCGCCCGGCTCCTCCTGCACCGCGGCCAGCGCCGCCTCGGCCTCGGCCGCCTCTCCCACCGCGGCCACCCGCGCCTCCCCGCTGCTGCTTACTCTGCTTTATAATGTCGTCCAACGACATATCCAGCTTGTCTGCCATTGTTTAATCTGGGTAATGCTACCGCTGATGCTGACTAAAAGAAAATAAAACACCAGGAACACAGCTACACTGCCCTGAATGTTTTTTTTTTTAGAGCAGGAAAACGCGCCTTTACGATTCTTATAACGCGAAGGCGATGACGCAAGAAGCGTGGGGACGCGTGCTAAGTACTTCCGCTGTAAATAGGCCAATCGCGTTGATCCGACGTCGCACGTCAAGGACGCCAAGGAGTTGTTTACGTATGATATCCCTATGGACAATATAATGTTTCTATTTCTATAATATAGACATTCAGTTTGGCCTGTCGCTCTGTTTGTGGCGTTCACAGGCGTTTCTCCACTGAATGTAACATCAGGCAACGTTATTATCAACTTTTATGTTTTACTGTGAGGTAATAATGCAGTATATATTAATTTCTAGTAAAATATATGATCTATGCTAATGATCATAGCAATTCTGCTTTAAATTTTTGTATATTATTTGAGGCACAGAGGCTTTTATTTCTCAGCTTACTATCGACAGAACTCTAGGTCCACATCGGCATTATTATTATTATTATTATTATTATTATTATTATTATTATTATTATTATTATTATACAATAGAAATTCAATTTGTTTGTTTGGGCTGAACAAACCCAGAAATGTGATCATGTGTATATGTGCTATATGTATATTTGCCTATGTTACCCATTTTTTGTCGTGTGTTTATACTGTAGTTGGTTAAAATGAAATAAAATTTAATTCATTATTATGCCTCATTATTAAAAGGATATATCATTATATTGTTGCCGAATTCTGAGCCCTATATATGTTTATTAAAACAGCAGAACAAAAATGACTAAAATGCTGAGTTGTAAGTGTTTAAGGGCAAGTTGACCACACAGTGGGCGGAGTCGCGGGAAACCTCTAGTAACCTCTAGGTAAATTTTCTCTCTAAGTAAAATGTTGCAGTTCCTTTATTGTCCTACAGGTGGTGCACGCTAAACTATTCACACATTACCAGATGGTGCAGCATACTTTGTGGGAGGAGAAAATTATTATGGCATTTGCATATTATTATAGCAAATTACAGTGGTGTGAAAAACTATTTGCCCCCCTCCTGATTTCTTATTTGTCACACAAAATGTTTCTGATCATCAAACACATTTAACTATTAGTCAAAGATAACACAAGTAAACACAAAATGCAGTTTTTGAATGAGGGGTTTTATTATTTAGGGAGAAAAAAAATCCAAACCTACATGGCCCTGTGTGAAAAAGTAATTGCCCCCTGAACCTAATAACTGGTTGGGCCACCCTTAGCAGCAATAACTGCAATCAAGCGTTTGCGATAACTTGCAACGAGTCTTTTACAGCGCTCTGGAGGAATTTTGGCCCACTCATCTTTGCAGAATTGTTGTAATTCAGCTTTATTTGAGGGTTTTCTAGCATGAACCGCCTTTTTAAGGTCATGCCACAACATCTCAATAGGATTCAGGTCAGGACTTTGACTAAGCCACTTCAAAGTCTTCATTTTGTTTTTCTTCAGCCATTCAGAGGTGGATTTGCTGGTGTGTTTTGGGTCATTGTCCTGCTGCAGCACCCAAGATCGCTTCAGCTTGAGTTGACGAACAGATGGCCGGACATTCTCCTTCAGGATTTATTGGTAGACAGTAGAATTCATGGTTCCATCTATCACAGCAAGCCTTCCAGGTCCTGAAGCAGCAAAACAACCCCAGATCATCACACTACCACCACCATATTTTACTGTTGGTATGATGTTCTTTTTCTGAAATGCTGTTACTTTTACGCCAGATGTAACGGGACACGCACCTTCCAAAAAGTTAAACTTTTGTCTCGTCGGTCCACAAGGTATTTTCCCCAAAATCTTGGCAATCATTGAGATGTTTTTAGCAAAATTGAGACGAGGCTTAATGTTCTTTTTGCTTAAAAGTGGTTTGCGCCTTGGAAATCTGCCATGCAGGCCGTTTTTGCCCAGTCTCTTTCTTATGGTGGAGTTGTGAACACTGACCTTAATTGAGGCAAGTGAGGCCTGCAGTTCTTTAGATGTTGTCCTGGGGTCTTTTGTGGCCTCTCGGATGAGTCGTCTCTGCGCTCTTGGGGTAATTTTGGTCGGCCGGCCACTCCTGGAAAGGTTCACCACTGTTCCATGTTTTTGCCATTTGTGGATAATGGCTCTCACTGTGGTTCGCTGGAGTCCCAAAGCTTTAGAAATGGCTTTATAACCTTTACCAGACTGATAGATCTCAATTACTTTTGTTCTCATTTGTTCCTGAATTTCTTTGGATCTTGGCATGATGTCTAGCTTTTGAGGTGCTTTTGGTCTACTTCTCTGTGTCAGGTAGCTCCTATTTAAGTGATTTCTAGATTGAAACAGGTGTGGCAGTGATCAGGCCTGGGGGTGACTACAGAAATCGAACTCAGGTGTGATAAACCACAGTTATTTTTTAACAAGGGGAGCAATCACTTTTTCACACAGGGCCATGTAGATTTGGAGTTTTTTTTTCTCCCTTAATAACGTAAACCTTCATTTAAAAACTGCATTTTGTGTTCAATTATGTTATCTTTGACTAATAGTTAACAGTTTTTGATGAGCAGAAACATTTAAGTGTGACAAACATGCAAAAGAATAAGAAATCAGGAACAGAGCAAATAGTTTTTCACACCACTGTAAGTTTTTATTTGCAAAAGAATTGTAACAAAATCTATTTAAAAAATATACTGAATTGTAATATTTATAAAATCGTGATTCTTACAGAATCGCCATGTAGATCAAGTTGACACTTGAGTATCATGCTAATATTGTATCAGGTGCTCCATGTCGATTCCATCCCTAAATATTAGTATAACATTCGGCTATAAATGTAACTATGGCACAGAATTATGCAAAAGAGCCAGCGACAAATACAGTAATGGCTGTGGTTAAATGTAAATGAACCATACAAAAAGACACCTGCAAATATTCTTTAACTTGGAAGCCTGAACACGAAATTATGCCATTTCCATGCTTGTGGTTAAAAACCATGACCCCTTTATGAAAGTGGGCATTTTATTAGTAATAAGTTTACCAGTTCACAATAGTGATCATAAGATTGTGATTTTTTCATTTTCTTCAAACTGAACTCTATGGAGGCTGCACGGTGGTGTAGTGGTTAGCACTGTCGCTTTGCACATCCATGGTCCGGGTTTGATTCTCGGCCAGGTTCGATTCCCGTCTCTGTGTGCATGAAGTTTGCATGTCCTTCCCGTGCTTGGTGGGTTTCCTCCCGCAAAACCGAAGACATGCAAATTAGGCTAATTGGCGTTCCCAAATTGCCCATAGTGTGTGAATGAGTGTGTGAGTGTGTGTGCCCTGTGATGGATTGGCACCCTGTCCAGGGTGTACCCCACCTTGTGCCCTAAGTCTCCTGGGATAGGCTCCAGCCCTCCTGCCACCCTGAATACAGGATAAATGAGTTCAGAGGTATAGACACTGAACTCATTGTCATGTTGTCATGACACGGCTATGACACTCTGGTCATGAAAGGATGGACATAGTCAGCAACAATATTCAGGTAGGCTGTGGGATTTAGATATGGTATTCTGCTGCTGTAACCCAACTGCTTCATGGCTTGACATGCATTCAGAAATGCTTTTCAGCATACCTTGGAGACGTTATTTAAGTTATTACCTTTCTATCAATTTGACCTTTGACCCTGTAAACCCTAGAGATGCAGGTTCAGAAATATTCAGACCAGCCTGTCTGGCACAAACAACCATGCCATGTTTAAAGACACTTAAGTTACTTTTCTTTCCCATTCTGATGCTCGGTTTGAACTTCAGTAGGTCGTACATTGAATTGCTGCCTTGTTATTGGTCGATTAGATATTTAAATTACCAGGCATTCAAACAGCTGTACCTAGTGAAGTAGCCAATGAGTGTATGTGACTGGGGCACTTCGTATGTGCACACATTGTAGTTTAATCTGCAGAAAGAAAAACAGCAATTCTTTTTAGCTCGTTTTTATCTTTGGTTCATTTATAAGTTTTGTTAGCAGAAGACACAAGCGAAGTGTTCGAAACAGCCCTGTATGTAAATTTCTGCCTGAAAACAAAGGCAGAGATGGGCTGCTGGGATACATGTGCAACACATTCTGCTAAATAACACGTTTGTTCTCTAATTTTATTTATTATTTAATTGGAACTTAAAGAATGATAGAAGCTAGTAATCATTGTGGGGTTGTGAAGTGAATTTAATATCACTTGTGCTGGTAGAGACTAACAGGAGGGGGCTTCCGGTTAGCAGCCACATGGAGTAGGACGTGTTGGTTAGGTGCTCCGACAGTTTCGAATTTCTTCACTCCCTTATTCGTCTTTAAATGTTAAATTAAAATCTTAGTTGAAAATAACTTTGTACTCTACCCCACGGTTATATATTTTTTCATCTGCGATGGCTACCAGGAGTGTTAAAGCCGTGAAAAAGGACGACACTGCGACCCCTCTAACAGTCGAGGCTATCTCTGCTCTGTTAGAGCAACACCGTGATGCGTTAGCGGCGGAGTTTAAATCCTCGTTTAGTTTACTAGAAATTAAGCTGGACCAGATTCAGGCCCAAGTAGAGGACCATGGACAGCGCTTACCGTCATTAGAACTCGCTACAGACGACCTGAGTCAGCGTGTGACGGAGCTGGAGAATATCTGCTCCGGACTTCGGGAAAACAACTCAAAGTTAACGGCCAAAGTTGTAGACTTAGAAGGCCGGAGCAGGAGACAAAACCTGCGTGTTCTGGGTCTCCCGGAAGGTACTGAAGGTGGACTCCCTACCGAGTTCTTCTCCAAGTTTCTGTGCGAGGTGTTTGGGACTGAAACGCTGCCATCCCCGCCGGAGATTGACCGAGCCCACCGAATACCTGCATCCAAACCCACTTCAGGACAGAGACCTCGGCCCGTCATTCTCCGCGTGCACCGGTACCAGGTGAAAGACCTTCTGATTCGGGAGGCTCGGCGGAGAGGGAAGCTGGAATACCGCGGTCAGCAGCTCCGCATAGTGGAAGACTACGCTCCCGAAGTTTTAAACCAGCGAGCCGAGTATAGAGGAGTGATGAGCGAGTTATACAGCCGTGGTGTCCGGCCTTCTCTGCTGTATCCAGCGCGGCTCCGGATCACTCTCCCTACCGGACAGAAGAAGTGGCTCCGCTCGGTAGAAGAGGCGCAGAAACACATAGACAGTCTGCCGAAAACTGCGTAGTGCACTGTATTATTATTATTATTTTAATACGCGATACTACAGTTCTCAGGAAAGTACCATTTTTAACCTAAAATCTGGCCATGTTTACGTCTTTCCCGGTAAGAGTATTGTGTTAAACCTGTGAAGGGGTTATTATTATTATTTTTCTATTACTATTTTTTCTATTTTTAATCACGTGTGATTTACATGTTTGTATATTTAGAGTTACAATGTGACGTGGGGGGAGGGGTGGTGGTGTGTTTCTCTCATTGAGAGATTTCAGTATTGGAGTGTGGAAATGTTTTATTTATATATTTAATTATTAGTTTCTGTAAGTTGTGTCGGAGCAGAAGATGGGGTGGTTAGCGGCAGGAGGATTTGTTGGGTGGAAGATGGAGGAATGGAAGAGCTTGCTGCTGTGTTTGTTAGCAGCTATCTTTGTTTGTTGGGGTGTAGTGGGGTGTGTGGGGCAGGAGTGTGTGGGGGAGGGGTGTGTGGAGCAGGGGTGGGGGATCTCCAAAGCCAGTATTGTGTTAGTTCTTTGTATACTGTGTATTTTTAACACGTTGTTCTGTGTTTTACACTTCTACTTTAAGGCTGGTGTTAGGCATCTCAGTGTTATTCATGTTTATCTACCTGCATTTTCTCTCAGGGAGAATGAATAGTTCTTTAAACTTTGTGAGCTGGAATGTTAAGGTTTTAAACCATCCGGCCAAGAGAAGGAAGGTGCTCTCACACCTTAAACAACTTAACACTGCAATCGCATTTTTACAAGAAACTCACATTCACAGTTCTGATAATTCTCGCCTTATGTCACGTTGGGGTGGGCAGCACTACCACTCGACCTTTCAGGCCAAAGCTAGGGGTGTCTCGATTCTCATTAATCCAAACATCTCTTTTGAGCATCATAATGTTATTACGGATATACAAGGTCGTTATATCATTGTTTCAGGGAAGTTATTTAATACTAATGTAGTGTTGGCTAATTTATATGCCCCTAATTATGACGATGTCTCCTTCTTTGAACATTTTTTCTCTCTTCTACCTGATCTGAGCTCATACTCTCTCATATTAGGGGGAGACTTTAACTGCTGTTTAGATCCATCACTTGACAGGTCATCTCCCAATCCTATACCTCTGAGTAAATCCGCCACACTACTTCAGTCCTATCTCTGCAGCTTTGGTATCTCTGACATATGGCGCTTCCTTAATCCAAAAAAGAGAGAATACTCCTTTTTCTCACATGTTCACCATACTTTCTCCAGAATTGATTATTTCTTTATAGATAATCAACTGATCCCAATGGTTACTTCTTGTGCTTATCAGAGCATTGTGATATCAGATCATGCTCCAGTTGTTATGTCTATAAAACTCCCCGATCTCCCTCAAGTTACTAAACATTGGCGCTTTAATTCATCGTTACTGATGGAGGACGATTTTGTAAAATTTATGAAAGACCAGATAGTTTTTTTCTTCACCACAAATGAAACACCTGACGTGTCACGTTTAGTTATTTGGGATGCTCTGAAAGCCTACCTCAGGGGACAGATAATTTCATACACTGCAAATATGAAAAGGAAGGCATATAAAGAACGAAAAGATTTGACCAACCAAATTAAAGAAATTGACCAGCAGTATGCTCTATTTAAAAACCCCGATCTCTATAAAAAACGCGTAGAAGTGCAAACTAAGTTTGAACTTATTTCAACGCATGTAATTGAACGGCAATTATTAAAGAGTAGGAGCCAATTTTACATTCATGGTGACAAATCTGGGAAACTTTTAGCTAATCAGTTAAAAGGATTTAGAGCACAGCAACAAATTACGAAAATTCGGATGGAGGATGGTACCATCACTACGGACCATTCTAAAATTAATGATGCATTCAGGAATTTTTATTCTCGATTATATACTTCTGAGTTCCCAAAGGACCATAGTTCAGTTGAAAATTTCTTGACTCAACTAAATATCCCAACACTGTCCCCTGATTCTAGATTAAGATTAGAAGAGCCTATATCACAAGAGGAAATCAGTTCAGCTATCTCCTCATTGCAATCTGGTAAGTCCCCGGGTCCTGACGGGTTCCCTGCAGAGTTTTTTAAATCATTCTCCTCATACCTTGCACCACAACTAGCTTTGGTTCTATCTGAATCTTTCAAGCAAGGTAAGAAGCCTGCGTCATTTAATGAGACTCGCATCACCCTCATGGCAAAGAAGGATAAGGACCCAACAGAGTGCTCCTCATATAGACCAATCTCTCTTCTTAATGTGGATGTTAAAATCCTTGCTAAAGTCTTAGCTCGTAGATTAGAGAATGTTCTACCCTCTATTATATCTGAGGACCAGACCGGTTTTGTTAAAAATCGTTATTCTTACTTTAACATTCGACGCCTTATGGATATCTTGTACACACCATCAGAGGAGACCCCTGAGTGTGTCCTTTCTTTGGATGCTGAAAAGGCTTTTGATCGTGTGGAATGGGAGTATTTATTCAGGGCTTTAGAAAAATTAAATTTTGGTCCAAGTTTTATCACTTGGGTTAAATTATTATATTCAAGCCCTACTGCCTCAGTTCTGACAAATGCTCAACAGTCTCAACCATTCAGTCTTCAGCGGGGAACTCGTCAGGGGTGTCCCCTTAGCCCATTGCTCTTTAACCTCGCCATTGAGCCACTAGCAATTGCATTCCGAAGCTGTAGAGATATATCTGGGATTTGGAGGCAGGGAGAAGAACATAAAGTTTCCCTTTATGCAGATGATCTTCTACTTTTTTTATCGAATCCAGTCTCCTCTCTGCCACCTGTGCTGTCATTGCTCGGGGAATTTAGCTATTTTTCAGGATATAAATTAAATTTGCACAAAAGTGAACTTTTTCTGCTAGATAATACAGCAGTAACAACTGTTATGCACAATTTTCCATTCAACATAGTGAAAAATCAGTTTACCTATCTTGGTATTACAATCACAAGGAAACAAACACCTCTTTAAAGAAAATTTTATTAGGTTGTTGAACCAAACAAGAAAGGACTTGGGACGATGGTCACCACTGTCCATGTCCCTGGTGGGCCGCATTAATGCCATTAAAATGAGTATTCTTCCTAAATTTTTATATCTCTTTCAGTCTGTACCTGTTTTTATTCCCAAGTCTTACTTTGGCGCTTTAGACTCAATTATATCTTCTTACCTTTGGAAAGGTAAACATCCACGATTGAATAAGTCCCTACTTCAAAAATCTAAAAGAGAGGGTGGCATGGCTCTACCTAATTTTCGTTTCTACTACTGGGCAGCAAACATTCGTTCTGTCATTTTTTGGTCATATTTTCATAACCAACCTAATCGGCCTGCCTGGGTGGAAATGGAGATAAAGTCTATCAAAAATCTCTCTGTCTCTGCACTCCTTGGATCTGCTCTCCCCATCCCCTCAATTAAATTAATCAATAACTCAGTAGTGGTGCATACCTTGAGAGTATGGGCTCAGTTCAGAAAGCACAGCGGTCTTCTGGGCTTTTCTCTGTCCAGTCCTATCGTCTCTAACCATCTCTTCCAGCCTTCTTTACATGACTCAGTGTTTCAGGAATGGTACGATAAGGGCATCAAGCTTTGCAAAGACCTGTTCGTTGACCATAAGTTTGCATCATTTGAACAGCTTTCCGAAAGGTTTAACTTACCCAATTCTCATTTTTTCAGATATCTGCAAGTAAGACACTTCATTCGCTCTTTAATACCAAATTTCCCTGAGGCTCCTGCAGCAAACATTCTAGATAATCTCCTCTGTTTGTCCCCGCTGCGTAAAGGCCTAATATCCACTATTTATGGTGGATTGATGGCTTCGAGTCACACCCCTCTGTGTAAAATTAAAACTGCTTGGGAGAACGATTTAAATTTGTCACTATCAGATGATACTTGGAATTCAATTCTTAAACTTATCAACTCAACCTCCTTATGTGCCCGCCACTCTTTATTACAGTTTAAGGTTGTACACAGGGCTCATCTCTCCAAACTTAAACTCTCCCGTTTCTACCCAGACATTGATCCTTGCTGTAATAAATGTAAAAGTGGAGAGGCGTCTCTTATCCATATGTACTGGACATGCCCGAATTTGGAAAAATTCTGGAGGGATGTTTTTAAGACCCTGTCCTTCATATTGAATTGCAATCTTGAACCAGACCCTCTGATTGCTCTTTTTGGTGTCACTGGAGAAGAGGGTAAGAGTCTAAGTCCAGCCAAAAAGAGATGCCACGTCACCCACTCACGCCCAGTGGCTCAGAGATATCATGTCCTGTCTGTCCCTGGAGAAGATTCACTACTCAATTCATTACTCAGACTTTAAATTTCAACAGGTGTGGGGGCCCTTCCTTCACTTTTTTCATATACATTTATAGTTTGATTCCTGTCTTATTTAATTACTTGTTTGTTTGCTTTCTTTCCCCTTTTTATTCCTCTTTATTTATTTATTTTTTGCACGTAGAACCAAAAAACTTCCAGCTCCATATTCTTTATTGGTTTCTCTCAATGCCTGGCCAGCCTTTCATATCCTTGTAAAACTGGCTTGGAATCGGGGAGGGACGGGGTGGGTGCTATAGGGTTTATAAGGGGATTATAAAACCTGCATTAAAATATTACATGTTTACCCTGTTTTATCCCTGTTAAAATCAATAAAAATATTGTTGAAAGAGACTAACAGGAGGATGACAATTTTCCTGTATATTTATCTTTTAAATTCAGTTATACTAAATCAAGAAATACCACGTGGATAAATATGTACTGACCAATCAAAATTAGTCTTTAAAACTATTTAAATTGCTGACTACTTAAAGGCTCTAGAAAAGTACTTGCGAAAAGATTAAGAAACTTTGGCAGGCACTGCATGCTTCCTACTGTATTTAAGATTGTTGTGCCAGTAGAGATGCAAATTCATTCATACATTTTAATCAGTTTGTCTGTGCAACTGTATTTGATTAATTGATGGTCTGCACTATTTTCTCGTTCTCCACGTTTTAAAACAGAAGGTAGCTCATGACCATCAGTACGACACCGCTCTTGTCAGTGGAAACGCTGACAATAAGGAGGGTTATGAGAAATTTGCCACACCATACATTAGTAAAGAACCAACAATATTCTAGACATAATAGACCTAAAAGTAGCTGTCCATACTTTCAGGGATGAGGGTTCAATTCCTATCTTGGTTTAAAGACATGTGCATTAGGCTAAGTGGCATTCCCAAATTGGTCAGTGTATGTGTGTGTGTGTCCACCTCGTCCCCGGGACAGGCTCCAGGCCTCCCGTGACCCTGTACAGCAGTAAAGAAAATTAATAAATGCCTGAATAGGCTGAAATATTTTGATTATGATTTATAAACAAATTGTGCTGAGAGTGCAGCTCACAATTAAAGCAGCTTAAATGACACTTTCACCATTTACATTTTAGCAATGTTAGTTTTGATAACTTAAGTAATTGAATTCCAGAGTAACTCCTTGTGGCATTTCATATTTTCTACCCTGGCAAAATAAACAGCAGCAAGTTTTTTTTTGCCAGCCATTCAAGCATCTTCATGTTCACTTGATATGTGTTTGCAAAATATAAATTTAATATTCAGTAACCTCCAGTGTGGTCAGCCAGAGCCAATCCAAGGAACACTGGATGCAAGACGAGTCTGTTCACTCTGGATGCCAAGACATCACAGGGCACCATCCACTCATACTCATGAAGGAGCAAGGACCGTATCAAGCAACCCAACACAGACAGTGAACAGAACCTCAGGATGGTTGGCCTTATGCTGTCCTGAACCATCATGTATGAACACCAGTAGTTTTTGTCAGGCTGAAATTGTTTATAATCATGTCTTATAGTAACTCTTTACCAGTTAATGAGGGTAAACATGCAGGGGGATGAAATGAGAACACGATTGTGGACTGTAGGTTGAGATACCATAAAACACAATTTTATTTTAATTTCAAGGCTTAAAAGACACAGAAAATGTAATTACACTCATTTGAAAATATTTATTTTCTTAAAAAAAGAAGAATGTGGTATCTCAGTTAAAAATATTTGGCCTACTTTTACTATTCCAATATTTTATCTATCAAACTAACTAACTTAAAAAAAAAAAAAAAGCCTTTCGGCACTTTCCTTGAAAGTGCCATGTTTTGAAAGTTGAGCCTATGTTTAAGGACACAGTCTGTCATGTTTTTCACAGCGTGAGCCCTTCCCTCAGTCACTGCATGCCGACTTCTCCTTCTGTCAGGTATAATCTTTATAATAAACAATGAATACAAAAAAAGAATCCAGGATACAAAATGAAAAACAAAGTGACAACAAATTCCCTGAAATTTGAAATCTGTTAATAAGAGGTGTACAGATTACACATGAAAATCAGGGATACGACGGGTCATGAACATACATCAGCCAGTTTGTCCAGACCAGAGTTCAATGAGGCAGAGAAGGAAGAGGCTTTCTGGACTAATGTGGCTGACGAAAGGCTGCTGGCATTTAAAAAAAAGAAGAAGAAAAAAAAGGTCCCAGAGAAAATGAGTGGGGGGAAAAAAAGCTGCTGAACCAAGAAGAGCGGAAATTCACTTCTAAGACTTCTTGCAGTCCTGTGTGCTTGGCCTCCTAAGTTCACTCAGGTCTACTGGGGTGAAGGCTGAAACAGATTAAACACATGCTTCATCACTATGTTAAAATGGTGGTGGGTGTGTTTAGTATACATGGCTCTGCTCTCTGAACACTCGTTTTTAATCCCTGCTGCATCATACCAATGCAGTTTGTAAGACTAGCTTCCAGTATGCCGGAAAAAGTGAAAAGAAAAGAAAAACTTCCTAGTTGAACAAATCAATGGGCCTATGCAAGTATGTTACATTGTTTCTTTGATTGCACTTTGAATGACAAGTTTATTTGTAATTGTCTTGGTCATTGACAAGCATTTTTAATAACAAAGGAAGCATTCACATGCCACACAAAAGAATCACAATACATCACACCCCATCACTAGCTTTTAGTATGATTACAGAGGCAATAAAATTCCAATGCAGAAATTTTAATTATCCTCCTGAGTTGCGGACTCTACTTTGGTAAACTCCTTGTGGTTTCTCTTTATTAGTATCTGATAACTATGATAGCTTAAACAAAACAAACAAAAAAATCTGTTTATCTTCAAGAACAACTATATCTAACAGTCGTTATATAAGGATCGCATAAGGATATATAGACAGTGTAGTTGGGAGAAAATGTAATTTCTTACATTTGGGTTTTTAAGAGGTTAAAATGGCCAGCCACACTTCAAATTATTTTATTTAAATCTCACATTTTAACACCCTCCAATAATAACCACATGGTAAAAGAAAACTGTGCTCTAAAATTCAGCTTTTGAAAACTCACAAAGCAAGTTTGGGTTTGGGTTTTTCTCCACATATTCTTGAGGTCCTCGTTCACTGTTCTGCGGTGATTTAATATCTCTTAGGACACACAGCCATGCTGGAAGAAGAGAATAAATATTATAACCATCTATGAAGGCTAATCATCTGGACAGCATCTGTATGCTGCATCACTGATTTAAGGTTAAATAAATTCAATAATGTATTGCAAACTTACTACTGCTGAAGTTATTGAGACAAATACAATGGTTTTCCCAATTACAAGTGTTTAAAGATATAGATAGCAGTGTAAACATACTGAAGGATGAAAAGATCATTAAGAGCACACAGGGCAAAAGACACTTACTGTCATGAATAAAGCGCACATTTTCTTCATGTGCTGGGGTGTAGAGCTCCCCGGTGTTAGTCGGAGATCGAGGACTAGAGGTCCTTTTGTATGTATGCATTCTGGGAGTAGAGGAGCTGGAAGTAAACAGTTGGTAGAATTATTAGAAGAATTGCTTTTCTTAAAAACATGTTTAATTTCCTCAGAACAATCTGAAATTAACATGAAACATTAACTACAGGAGAATATTTGCTTAGTAGCTCAAAAATGTGCTATTTGGATCATTCAAAACTCAAATGTACACAACTGTCCTCCCAAAACTTCATGTTTTTACAGCGGCAATAACAAACACCATAGTATACAGTATAACTATATTTCCGCATACTTCTATCTTGCATCTGCAGTTAGCATACAGCACAGGCATTCAGTTATTCGTCTGTTGCCATTTACAAGTTCTTAACCCCCTGTATCCCATTAGATCACGAGTGGACACCTACACCTTGCCAAATTTTCTCCCTATATGGCCTCAGCCAATTCCTATCCACCAAACAGCCCTCTCCTTCCCTCTAACACAACAGCTACCATCCTCAGAGCTTGAAGTCTAAAAATGTCACACTTGAAGGAAAGTGATATACACCCCCTCCTGCATATATGAGCTTATAGACACCCAACACTGGCCAGTGTTAATGTGACTGAAAATAGAGGAGATAGAGTAAAGCCATTCCTCCAATTGTATTCCCAAGATTCCCAGCAACAGATGGCTGTGGCATTGTCGGGATTCAGACGTGCAATTCGTGTGTGATAGGGTGAACGTGTTCTATTGTGACATCTGGTACTTTCACGTCTTGAATGCCTCTTGTGAACACATTTTGTACCAGAAATACCAGATTTGCCAATGCTGTCAAAAACAAGAAGGCACCCAAAACTAAATGACATGTAGCTTAAATTTAGCTGTTGGATGGCATTTTTTTTAAAAGAAAAAGTTGATAAATGCTGTACAGCATGATTAAAGAGTTAACCTGATACTACACAGTTAGCTCAGTGTGTGAAATATTCCTCTTTGCTAAATAGCTGTGATTCTCAAAAAGGTACATAGGTTTAATTCCCAAGTGGTAGCACTGAGCTGGCAGACTGAAAGAATAAAATTAATTTAAAGCTTCACCTGGTCATTGTGTAATAAATAGGCTTATGTCTTCCCTTCTCAGTCCTGGATGGCAGGTTTCAAAGAATGTCTTTGTTGAGCTCAGTACCTACAAAAAGAGGCAATATACATTATACTGCTGAGACAACAGAGAAATCAAACCTTTTTTTTTTTCAATGTAAAAAATCATCAGTTACATAATACAGGAAAAAAATAGTTCTTTGAGGGTTCAGTGGAAAATACAGGGTTTTTAACTCCCTAATACTGTAAACCGGCCTATGGCCTCTGAACCACATGATGCCAGCCGACTGCATCTTTTTAAACTGCTCACTCACGCACAGTTGGGGGCGGCGTAACACACTCGGAGGACAGCGCTGTCCGCTGTGAGCTCACAAACGCCCCTGATTGGCTGTAGAGGCGAGATTAATGTGGGAGCACCAAGTACCTCTCATCCCTCCCCTCTGAGAGAGCTCGGCCAATCAGCTCTCTCTAGACCTCCGGCTGCGAGAGGGTACAGCATCACCCGGGAATCAAATTCGCGATCTCCGGATGATAGGGTCAGCACTTTACCACTGTGCCTCTCGGAGGCCTACTGTAAACCTTTCTACTAGAGAAAGACATGCACGTAGAAAAAAAAAAGTAGAGATGCATGGTTAACAAAGCTCATGAATGGAAGCCCATCACAGTTTTTGGTCATGGATCAGACCTTTTATTCAGAATAGACGAAGGAGAGGGAGACCAATATAATTTTGCTTTCCATTTATTACTTACAAAACACTTCTTAAAACCTTACAAAAGAATATCTTAAATGTAAACATTCAATATTCTTCAATACACTTCTAGTACAGATATTTGTGCAGTTTTTTCTAGAATAGGCAGGGTTCACCACAGTGTAGATGGATTTTCGCAGTGTGACTTGGCAACCCCAGAGGGCACAGAACAAGCGAACAATTAATCTGTTTTTTTCCGCTAAGAGAAACACTACATTGTAGGATTCTACACTGGACCTCCCACTGAACAGTACTGAAGTTTACTGTGCATTATTGAGCACTACAAATGTAAGGTTTTTGTTAAAAAAAATTCTACATAACTGGAATAAAAAAAAATAATAATAAATAAATAAATAAACCCTCCTGAGACCCCACTGTCCTCACATGGAGATATCACATTTTTAAACAGTACTGTGTGTAAAGATCCTCATAAGTACACAAAAGCACACATTATAAAACTTTCTGGCCAATTTTGTTGAGTCTTTTGGACACACTGTTCATGATAAGAAAGAGTTTAGAGCCAGTTTACGAAGCTAACAAAGAAATCTGTGTGCCGTTACAGACAACCAATCCACTTTAAAGCAGTTATAACCTTTATACTCTGCATGTCAGAATATTTGAATTATTGTCTTAACATAATTCTAATATTATGTTACATACAGTGTTTCTTCCCCTTTTTCCACAACAACTTGCCAAGATGACAAATCCTTACAAGTTGAAATTTATTAATGACTAAAGTGCAATGATTTTTAACTGTTAAAAATTTAAAAAGAGAGAGAGACGATCGTGAACGCGAGACCCAAGGATTAAACGGGAAAATTTCAGGACTAAAATTGTGAAAGAGTGTTTCTGGGAGTGTTAAGAATCATTTTCATACTTGAACTGGCCACTAAAATTCTTGTGACTTTTATGTGACTTTTTTTTTTTGACCAGGCAGTGTATATTTTCTCTCAGTAATGAGTCACCAATATAACATCATATACTAGCCACACACAATACTAGTGTACTGTACATTACTTTTTGGTCCGCAGCCCTTCTTGTTTCTTAATTAAAAAAACTTGTATAAAGAGACCATACAATATGATGGTGTAAAGCTGTTTTGAGACAATGTCAATTGTTAAAAGCGCTATACAAATAAAACTGAATTTAATTGAATTGAATATGATACACATCACAAGAACAAGCAATACATATCTGACGTTTTGTTAGAGACGTATCGATTGAGTTGCATGACCATTGATCTATCATGGATATAACCAATCCTGTGCCAATCCTGCATATGCACCCGAGTGTTACAGTAGAAACATTCACTACAGATTATGAGTTTGAATGCTGCGTTCATGGAGGAAGGGAACAATCTCATGTTAATTGTAGTGTCACTAGCTAATGTGTATATGATTGATTGTGTAGATCCATCTACATTCTCTGTATATAAAATGTGTATCAAATCGTTAAAACATTTGCAAAACCTGGACAATTAATTTTTGATGATTTCTATAAAACAGGGCATAACACACCCCTGGTTTTTATTTATTTTCAAGATGAGGTGATGTGACATGCAGACCTTGGGTTCTGGGGGGTCGAAAAGGGGTACCCCCAGAAAATGTTTTTTTCAGAAATATTTCCATGACCGCAAGAGATAGCTAAATTCTGATTGCAGAATCTGAATCTACATGAAAAATTTACAATTACATTAGTGTAGCTGTAAGCAGTTGTTCCCAAACAAAGCTTGTCATGTTTTATGAGAAAACAGGAAGCAAAAGTAGATCCTGATGTTGAGTAGATCCCATGACATGCAAAGCCAAAATTGTTTAGCTCAATGAGATCTGTGCACTGTGTTTTACATGTAAGTGTGTATGAGCTATTCAAATATTCTCCTGGAAAGGCCCTGGGTCATTTTCATGACTTTTTAAGCATAGTAAGACCTCCAAAGTGATCTGAATGATTGAAAAAAAAAAAAAAAAACAAGAACAAGAGGGCCCTTCGCACACTATGATGTTTAGTGCTTGGGTCCCAATGGACTCTGGATAAAACATTAGTGTACAGGAGCGCATGTGATAGCATTACAATTTATAAACTCTTCCTAAGTTTATAAACCAACATACCACCAGATATACCAAAATGTAGCCCAGCACCAGTGCAGTTTTAGAGTTTAATCACAAGTCACAACATTAACGTCATGTCTAATTAGGTTGTGACCATATCCACATGATTTAGTCTGTGTCTTTTGATGTTGAAAATGCCAGCTTGAACCAGGACTTTATACTAATGATTTAAAACCAATGTAGCACATTTATAAGTTTTCTCAGCGTGCAGCACGCCTGATTCAACAAATCAACTGATTAACAGCCTTTTCTGAATTGAACTGGCTGTGTCAGCACGGGGAAAATCACTCAAATTTGCAAAACAAGGAGTGCTTCAGGACCAGGGTTGAGAACCACTGCCTTACATGTTCACCCATTGTGGCTGAGTTGCTAAGGAAACGATAACATAAGCTGTTGTTACAGAACTGTAGTTTTAAGAAAAGTTCAAGAACCTGTGCAGAACCCTGATCTTAATGATGATAATACGTGGACTGTGAGTGAGTCGTGCCATCTTTATATTCATGAAAACCACAAACCTGGTCAAACCAACTACTACTATAATTGTCAGGTGCTAATGAATATAAACAATTTCAAGGCGAACTTTATAGTTTGGGTTTCATGATGATAAAGATGTAGACAAACTTGTAGAATGTTGAATTTCCGTTTAGCAGTAAAAAAAAAAAATATTGGACCAACAAAATATAATGGCATCTTAGGTAGCCTGGAACTTGGCAAAAGATAAATAAATAAATAAATAAATAGGGGGAAATAGATTAGGAATGTAAAGGAAATGCGTTTTCCTTTGGAGATAATAAAGTAATCTAACTTAACGTTCTATAAACTGTACATTGTGTTTGTTATTGTTTGTAGCCAACAAGCTAATGCAGTCTGTGCAACTAAAGTACTTGATATCGTAAATAAATATTTAAGTATACTACATTTAGTAACTCAGTATCGTAAATGTTATATTAAATCACAACATGAGCTAATTTTAGGGCTTCCAGCTAAAGCCAGAATCTCCCTCCTGCATAAACATTAAACAGCCCTCGTTTCCTGTCGACGCTAACTGGTTACCGAGCATCTCACACAAACAGCACTTACACCTTGACAAAAGAGTGAAGACATGTCAGTGGAATGGTGCAGTGAGAGAAAGCGTCAACACACCTTTATGCTGCGTTCTTTTCACTTTTTGAATAAGTGAAACGCAGGCTATCGCCAGCCGCAGTGCTGCTGCTAACACAGGCCGAGTAGCTCCGGGTCGGCAAAACAAAAGCAGCACGGTGGCGCATGCGCAGTACCGAGCTCCGGAGGCTACTTCCAAATTTCAGAGCATCAGCTCCCAGAATACGAGTGAGAATTTAAAATAATAATAATAATAAAAAGTACACGTCTACTCCAAAAAGAAATGTTTAATTAGCTTCAAAATTCAGTTTATGTAATAAATAACTATACTTAATGCACTTCACAATGATTAGATTTCATAAAGGTGATTATCATCCAGGTCTCAATACATTAATTATACTGTAAATCTCTGTAGTTTCACGGATCCCCTAAGATCTGGTTTATTTTCTGAACATAATCTTATTTAAAACTATTCAAATATGTCTAATTATTCAAATATGTAAAAGAAAAAAACTTTATGTAAGTGGATGTGGTGGAAAACGTTTGAATATGTCTGCCCTAGAGGTATTATTATTATTATTATTATTATTATTATTACAATCCTGCTTGATTTTTAAGCTATTGAGATTTGGATTAAACCAATTCAATTCAATTGGTCAGTCAGAGAGGCTCAAAGAACCTACTACTAAACATAAAAACATTGGTTATAGGTGACACATCCAGAAAAACATTTATACCCACTGCTCAAAGTTGAATTACCAGGTTAAATATGTGTGACAAATATATGGTAATTCAAAGAGTACTGTGAAGCAAGCAAAGAAAAAAGTCGCCATTCCAAGCTACTGAAAAACAGCGTCTGGTGATGCACTCTAAAATTCATATTACTCCGATTACAGAGCTCAGTCACCAAGGCATTTACCACATCACAAGATTGATTTTTATCCAGAGTTTGTATTGTTTTTGTTTTGATGATGTACATTCCAGTAAATTTCAATGGTGGCTAATTCATGTGTGAAAAAGATTCCCCATGCTACCAGAACCATTTTCACAATCTGAGAAAGATGAACCTTGGCATTGTCATCCTGGAGTACAGCCATGCTATCAGGGAAGAAATATTCTTGGGATCACCTGGTCATTCAGTACATTAAGGTAGTCAGGTGACTTCATTTTATTGCCATACCTGTATACTGTTGCTAAGTCTAGACTTGACCTACTGAAGCAACCCCAGATCAGATCATAACTCCAGAGGTTTCGACTCATCAGACCACATTACATTTTTTTCCATTGCTCCAAAGTCCAATCTTCATGCTTGCTAACAAATTGAATTAATCTCAATAACAAGTGATTTTCTTATATCTGTGCAGCTGTTTAATCCCAATCCTGTGAGTTCTCATCACATTCTACATGTGGAAAGCTCTTACTATCCATCTATCCATTAAACATAGCTGTGATTTATACTGAAGCTTGTTTACAATGCAACTTCACCAAACTTTTAAGTGTTCTCTGGTCATGGCCATTAATTCTTTATTGCAAAGATAACAGTTCAGCATGATCTTTCCTTTCAAGTTTTAATAATCAGTTAAACAGTTCTGCATATTTTCGGCAACCTGTTCCTGGTACTATACCCTGCATGTGTATGAGGGGGTTCCCTCTTATATATGCACAGCTGCAGCAGAACTAGCATGATGTCATTGTCTCCCATGCACGTGCATGCAAACATGAGACTCCTCTGCATCTCTCATGCAAATGTACCATCTTAACTGCCTCTCCCAACTACCCCACATACACCCACAAGTACACACACTCACTCACACACACACACACACACACACACACACACACACACACACACACACACACACACACACACAGTAGCCTAAGCTTAAATTATAGTGTTATGGGGCAGTAATGACTGTAACTGTCGCACTACTCTGTTCTGGTTGACACAAGCTGTTACAAACCCAAACCACTACTTCGAGGACGAGCGTCGTTTAATGTTTTCTCTTTGTAATAAACACATGTTTTCAATGAATTATCAAAATGTAATGTTTTTTACAACTGTTTTGTAGAAGGTAGTAGTTGGTTTAGAATGTGCATCTTAGAGAGCTTATCTGGATTTGAGAATGTTGAGCAGAGGCTGAATCATAGACTGCATATGTCCTCTGGGTGGTGCTGTAGGCTAGGATGCTGCTGCTATCACCATATAAATCATGGGACATTTTTACTCCCAAAGACTAAATGCCATCCTAATTATTAAATATATTCTGAACATTTTAACTTATCCTGATTTTATTCATGATTACGGCATTGTAGTTTGTTGCAAAACATTTACACTGGGTTTGATGCACAGAGTATCAAATCCCAGTAGTGTTTGCATAAAAAGAAAAGGAAGCTGTCTGCTGTAGGCTGTACCAATCCAAAGGAAATAATACATACAGGTATTACATCATATTGATTGATGTTTCAAGGAAACCTATTACTGTATATACCAAACACCCATAACAAGTTGCGTAATATTGTGTAGGACCCACTAGTTCTACCAAAACAGCTCTGGACTCTACAAGACAAGTAGCAGATCCTTTAAATAATGTATTATAATTTGTAAGGAGAGGCCTCCATGGATCAGACTTGTTTGTCCTGCAGATGATCTGGCCTGAGATCTGGGGAATTTGGGGACAAGGTCAACACTGTGAACTCTTTGTCATGTTTCTTTAAAAAAAATCCTGAAAAAAATTGCAGTGTGGCAGGGCACAGTATCCTGCTGAGAAAGATCACTGACATTAGGAAAAGTGTTGCCAAGAAAGGATGTACTTCAAAATCTGCATGAATACCAGGTCCCAAGGTTTCCAAACAGGTATCAAACTGCCTTTGCTGGATTGCCTACAGGTATGTCTTATAGTGCATCCTGGTGCCATCTCTTCTCATGGCAAGTGACACACAAGCACCCGGGTGTTCACATGATGTGGAAGAAAATGTGAAATATTAGACCAGGTTATCTTTTTTTATTGTTTCCATCGGCCAGTTCTGATGTTCACATGTCCATTTGTTTAAGATGTACACTCTCTCCAGTATTCAGCAATGAAGCCCCGTATGCAGAAAGCTGTGATGCACTTTATTTTCTGTCAAAGCCAGCATTAACCTGTGTTATAGTAGCTCTGACTATTCACTTACTGCCTAACATATCCCACCTGTTGACAGGTATCATTGTAAAGTGATAGTGTTATTTATTTTATCTGTTAGTGGGTTTATTGTTTATGTCTGATTGGTATGAGTATATAATATAATATAATATAATATAATATAATATAATATAATATAATATAATATAATATAATATAATATAATATAATATAATATAATTTTCAAGAAAATGATATCCAGTAGCTCACATAATAATAATAATAATAATAATAATAATAATAATAATGAATAAGTAAATAAAACTAAGTATAAATTAATAAGAAATAAAACAATGCCTCATGTATTAAGCTACTTATGTGGAAAGCATTTGTAGAAGCATTTAGATGCATAAAAATCATGTTATCTGGCTTAAATATTTGTAGACTATGAGAGTGTATGTAAGTCCATTATGTAATAATGATATTTATTCCAGAAATAATAAATATATTTAAATAAATATATATAAATAAAAAAGCAAGGGAACAAATCATGTTTAAGACAAGTTACAGTTTTTGCCAATCGCTTACACACTAAAAGCGAATGCTTAAACCAAAGACTCGATGCTTAAAATTCTTGTAGCACAGCATTAAACACAGTGTAACCATAGTTTAAACACATTTTCAAGTTTGCACTTTGTTCGCAAATTTGTAAGAAACTTATTGCGAAACACTACACACATTTTCTTACATTAGACACGTTGTCCAATATCAAAATCACCAGTTATCATTGGGAAAACACTGCTGCTCACAAAGCAATGCTCACCTGGCAATTGTGGTCACTCACATACAGACCTGAAAGCACTTGCACAAAAAACAGAACACCAATCAGTCTGAGCCTTAGGACTACAAATAGGCCCCAGTTAAGACATTTTGAGAACTATGCAAACATGGAGGCAACAAGAGCCAGAGTGAGAGGAGGAAAAAGAGAGAGAGAGGAGTCGGACGTGGAAGAGGACGAGGACATGGACGAGGACCAGAGCAGAGACGTGTATCAGATGACATCAGGGCTACTCTGGTCGACCATGTGATAAATCGTGCCCTGTCCATGAGGGAGGCTGGGCAAAGAGTCCAACCTAACCTCAGTCAGTACACAGTAGCATCGATAATAAGGACATTCCGACTGGAGTACAGGTATATCTTCAAGTTTATACGCTAATTACTGTATATGTCACATTCTGTATCATACAGTATTACAGTATGGACATGTACCATACAAAAATGGGTAGTGCTGTGAAGTATATCTAAAGGAATACCATTGTGATGTTACAATACTGTGTACAGTTTGAAGTACAGTATTTATAGTTACAGTATTTCCACCGGGCAGCTTTGGTCCAAGATTGGTTCAACACCCATAACCAGTTCACACTTTTATATCTGCCCCCTTACAGCCCCTTTCTAAATGCACCTGATGAATTATTTTCAGCACGGCGGTGGAAAGTATATGATCGGGCAACCACACGTTCGCATGGCTCTTCTGCAAGCAATGGAAGACGCATACGGAGACACTGTGGTGGGATCAATTCAAGTGTGGATTCGGCACACAAGGCAATATTTTCCCTGTGTGATATTGTCGCCTGTGATGGCGATAAGGTCTTGTGGCCAAACCCAAATAGGAGACGGGACCCATAAGCACCAACCCCCACCACACGTCATTGTTTTTTTTTTTTTTTTTTTTTTTTCTGGTTAGGTGTTACTTTTTGTTGCTAAATTTCTGTAAGAATGTTTGTTTTTGGTAAAAAAAAAAACTTGCAGATTACAGCAGAAATTACTTTTGGCTTTTACAGAAGAGCAAAATACAAAAATAAAAACACAAAGACTGGAGTGTTTAATATAAAGCCCATCAGTGTGTTGCTGGTGATATGAAAGGTAATTTAAATGGCAACTGCGTGTATGGTTTTGTTGCAAGTATTTCATTTTTAGAAAGGAGTGTTAAGTTTTGATTGCAGTGTTTCATTTTGACAAAGTTGTGAGTTGTTAATCTCCAAGTGTCTATGTCTGATCGGCTTGTGTGTAGAGTTTTGACATGGTGGGCCAAATTCTGCAATAAGCGTGAAAGCAATTGGCAAAAACTGTAAGACTTCTTTCATGTCATTCATTTCAAGTCATCATCAAATTATTCAATTACAGTTTTTTTCAATCGCTAACAAGCTCTTACCCATACTTCAGATACTTTTTCTAAACTCTTAACACAGACTCACACCTACAAAACACAATTGGCCAAATGGATAATTTTCTTATCAAAAATACATTTTGTTAAATATATACTAACTCTTCATTTCAAGATAGAACACATCTTTCTCTGCACACACTAACTTTACAAAAACACTATAAATCTGACTCAAAATGAAATTATTCTGTCAAAGAATAACACTTGTTTTCACTTCACAAGGTACATGCAGTCAATCAAAGTACACCAGGTTTCAAAATACTGGCTATTATTGACATTACAAAAACTGCATAGACTTTTATGTAAACATGCAATCCACCATTTTGACACCAGAAATGTCTTGGTTGGTAACTGTATGTCCACATGTACAGTAATGTTCACATTCAAAAGCATTCCAGTAAAAAGCAAACAAGTTTTTTTTCCTTTACTGTTTACTACAGGAGGTACAGTAGAAACACGGAATGATAGAACAGAAAACGTTTTACAGTATTGCTTACAGTGAACAAAATATCCATGAAACACACAAGAGCATTCTGAACAAAAAAACAACAGCAAAAAGCCAAGATAAAAAGGGGGGGAGGGGGAGGGGGGCTAAAAAAAGGCAAAAAATTTGCATCTAATCTCTGCGATCTTCAGGGTTAGGCCACATGTTTTCATCAACATCACATCTGATGTTATCCAAGTCGATGCACCTGGGATAAAACCGCCTGGTATGTCGAATCCACCCTTGGCAATCATCAACTGTGATGTCCCTGGAGCCAGCATCCATGGCTTCAAGGAGGGACATCTGGTCATGTGGCTGATGGTCATAAACCTTCCACCTCCATGCAGAAAAGAACTCCTCTATGGGGTTGAGGAAAGGTGAATAGGGTGGAAGGAAGAGACTTACCAATCTTGGGTGGACTTCAAACCATGTTGTTATTGCTTGCGAGTGATGGAAAGCCACATTGTCCCAGGTAATTACAAAGGTCCTCATGTTTTCACCCTCCTGACCCTGCTCTGGAAACAGGCGCTGGTGGAGATCATTGAGAAAGGCAAGCAAGCGCTCTGTGTTATAGGGTCCAACCTGACATCTGTGAAGGAGTAATCCTGCATTTGCAATTGCTGCACACATGGTAATGTTTGCCCCTCTCTGTCCTGGCACATCAACTGTGGCCCTTTTTCCAATTACATTTCGTCCACGTCGACGCCTTTTGGCCAGATTGAATCCTGCCTTATCGATGTATATGAATTCATGAGGGGCCTGGTTGGCCTCCAATTCCATAACTCTCTGAAACAAAGTTTATGTAAGTCATGTTATTACTGTATACCATACTGTACTGTAACCTAGTATTGTGTAGGTTACCTACTTGCAAAGTGCAAAGCTTATAGAACTGGACATTGAATTGAATATACACTATACCTGGACATATTGTCGTCGTAGCTCCTTGACCCTCTCACTGTTCCTCTCAAAGGGAACAGTGTAGAGCTGCTTCATCCGCACTCTGTGTTTGGACAATGTCCGCGTAATGGTTGTGAGGCTGATTCTATCGATATTGTCAAATATCTCATGGTCCGCCACAATTCTAGTTTGAATTTCACGCAGTTTTATTGCATTATTTGCAGCAACCATTTCTACAATGGCAAGCTCTTGATCATTACTGAGGAGCTTTCCTCTTCCCCCAGAGGGTGGAAGATGTTGCATTCTTTAGAAAAACAAAAAATTCAACATATGCATTACTGTATGACCATATTGACATGTCAAGTGAGAATAGAAACAATCCATGTAAAATGCAATACTTACCTGTTGGTTTGTTGAAAGATGCGTATAATGGAGGCAACCGTTGACCGCCTCAAATTGGGCTGCACTCTTTCACCAGCCTCTCTTAGTGAAAGACCATGGTTGATTACATGGTCAATGATAGTGGCACGAATTTCTCGACCAGACATTACAGTGTTTGTCTTTTTTTGGTCTCCAAAAACATCACTCCTCAAAGTCTTGCCTTATAAACCCCACTGAGTCTAAGCCAGAATGGAATAAGCTGTGGTTGGCCCAATTTACCCAACATAAATCAGCTGTGTGTCAATTATTCAATTGTTTGTTTATTATCAGCTGAGATATATTTTTGATATTGATATTGTTTTTGAACTGATATCATTGCAGAAGCAGAGGTTTTTATACTGTATCTAAGGTTTGGAATATTGTTTTTGCTATTGTGGGATGTTGTGTGTTAACATTCGTAAATACTACAAAAACAGTCCATAATTTTGTTGGGAGGTATAGCTTGTCTGTTAAGAAAATGTAAGCATTGTGGAAATGTGTTCACTGACTGCATATTGGGTGAAAACGACATGAAATGTGTGAATGGTATGGCCACAAAAGACCGATGCTGTGCTAATTGTGTTTAGAGTTTTGAAAATGTGACAACTGTTTGGACAAACGCTTGTTAGCGACTGAAAAAAACTGTAAGACAAACCAAATTGAAAAAAAGAACACGCTGGTCTGATCCTGACACACTGCAAGCCAGCAAGCTCTAATAGGCTGAGTGGGATATGTGAAAGCAAGTTTATCTATACAGATGAATAATAGAACACATCAAGATGGTTTCTGTCTGTCTGTTTATTTGTGCATGCATCACTTAAAAACTACTGGATGAATTTTAATGGGATTTTCACTGGGATGTATTTGGCTGAGCTAGGAGTAAAACGTAGGTTTTTATCACAATCTGTCCCTGGCAATGAAAGATATGCTACTTAAAGTTTAAATGGAAAACCCCCTTATATTATAAAAAAATCGACATTGAAAAAATCATTAGTTTAAAATACTGTAAAAGCTATTTGGACAAGCAGACAAATAATTTGACCTAACCACAGTATACATGAGGCTGATTGGTGTTCCCAATTGCTCTTATTGTGTGCATGAGTGTGTGTGTGTGTGTGTGTGTGCGCGTGTGTGTGTGTGTGAATGGGTGTGTGTGTGAACGGGTGTGTGTGTTTGTGTATGAATGGGTGTGTGTGTTTGTGTGTGAATGAGTGTGTGTGTGTGTGCGCGTGTGTGTGTGTGAATGGGTGTGTGTGTGAACGGGTGTGTGTGTTTGTGTATGAATGGGTGTGTGTGTTTGTGTGTGAATGAGTGCGCGTGTGTGTGTGTGAATGGGTGTGTGTGTGTGAACGGGTGTGTGTGTTTGTGTATGAATGGGTGTGTGTGTTTGTGTGTGAATGAGTGTGTGTGTGTGTGTGTGTGTGTATGTGATTTGGTGTGTGTGTGTCAATGGGTGTGTGTGTGAATGGGTGTGTGTGTGTGGGTGTGAATGGGTGTGTGTGTGAATGGGTGTGTGTGTGTGTGTCCTGTGATGGATTGGCAGCCTGTCCAGGGTGTACCCGCCTCATGCGTTAAGTCTCCTGGTATAGGCTCCAGGCCCCATGACCCTGTATACAGGACAAAGTGGTATAGACGATGAGTGAGTGTAAGTGTAAGTGAGCGTTTGGGCCTTTTGATCAAAATTCTCCCAGCAACATGTAGTGTATGTTCCATTAAAGTTGCAAAGCAGTAATTCCTGATGGAAATTGATTGGTCACATGCCCTCCTGTTTTTTTTTACTTAAAACACTATCAAGGATTTTTACCTTTACCATTTTTTCACCACCCTGTAAAGATGTTGTTATATGTACAATAAAGTTACTATTTCTATATTCCATAAACAAAAGAAAAAAAACTAACTGAAGCGATAAAAAGCACTTTTATTTATGAAAACAGTAAAAAAGAGAAAAACATAAGACTTTACATGACAAATTCCACATGTTTGTAGAAATAGTGCACTCACATTTTGAAGTACAGGAAGTACAGTATTTTGCTCATATACACTTTCCATTCTTTTAAACGCACATGTTTATAGTGCTATCTCAAGCTGCCCTGCAGACAAGAGATTCGTTTCTGTTCTAAACAGGTACAGGTCAAGTACATGCCAGTACATATACCTTGTGTTACAAGCCCCTTAAACCAGTGCCAGAATTGTGTGCTTAGCTACATTTTAGGTATTATGCACAAATCTGTGAACATTATATCAGGCCCTTGTGTGATTTTATATGAGAACTGTAATGCCCGAAATTTAAGGCATGCACTGGATGGAGTTCTTTAATACATCGCTGAAAGGATTGTCCGGAGTTAGGGTGCAGTGTAATCCGAGCTCTGGAGAAGGTCATGCTGTATTCAGACATTTAGAGGCAATAGCATGTGTGTAGTAACAGCATGGTTAGGAAGGGAGATTTGTGGGATGGTACGAAAAAAGTATACAGTATGTATGAAGGAAAGCAGCAAGCACTTACAGTATATTCCTATATGGGCATGCACAAAAAAAGTGATTTTTCTATCACAAAAGAAAATATCTTAATTTCCTTGTTCCATTATAGTAGCTCCATCCTCTTAGACAGACTTGAGTTCAGAGGAACCATTTCCTTGTAGTTTTTTGGGGTTTGTGTGTGTGTGTGTGGTGTCGGGGGTGTTTCCTTTTGCTGCCCGTTAGCCACAGCCCACTTCAAACAGTTTGACCAGCTCTTTGCAGTCCGGGTCAATAAGATCTGCTGGCTTCTCCCCGTTTGCATTCTCAACTTCTGTACTAGCCCCTAGAGAAAGCAGATACCTGTGGAGAAGTATAGATTAATTCAATAAGGTGTATTCTTTTATAATAAACATTCATATATTTAACCTCAACAAAACATATTTGTGTTAATATAATAGTTTCATTCTTAAATACTTTTAACATCTATTTCTATTACTATGCCACACATACTGCTTTAACACATTTATTTCTAAACTTGAGCATACTTCGCAATCTCAGGGTAGCCATCACTGCAGGCCATGTGCAAAGGTGTCCAGCTGTCTTCATCTCTTTGATGAACATCAGCTCCATATTTTATAAGAAGCTTCACACACTCCAAGTTCCCTGAGAGAACAGCCTCATGGAGAGCTGCCATGCCTGGCAGGAAGAAAGAGACATGAGAAGATAAATGACTTGCCTCACAGATTTTGGTCGCAGACGTTGCTTGTTCGTCTTCAAGGCAGTACAAAAGTAAACTAGAATAGACAAGTTCACTCTTTTCCACTTTGATTTTGTCCATTGATTGAGAACTAATCAATACTGGCAAAAAAATTAAAAATGAGAAGCTTGCTTACCAGAATGGAAGATCGTATCCACTCGCACTTTCCGTGCTCTCATAAAGCGGCCAACCATTTCCAGATCTCCGTGCCGGACATGGTCCTGGAAGATGACATCATTGGTAAAGCGGACAGTCCGAGCAGGCTTGCGCGTTACAACGGATGTCTGGTGTACAGGTGCACTCTGGTTGCTGACATATTGTGAGGCCTTGCTGTAGACCGGCTTGTATGAGGAAGAAGTGCTTTTGTAAGCCGAAGTGTAAGCAGGAGGAGTGTAGTAGGTCGGTGTGTACTTTGCCGGGCTGTTGTAACTTGTGGAGTAGGAGCTTGTAGAGTACTGCTTCGGTGTGTAATGTGTAGGGGTGTAGTGTGTTGGTGTATATGTGCTCGGACGTGTGTACTGAGACACAAGGTTCTGGTAGCTGTACTTCATTACTGCAAGAGCTACGCCTTCGCCTCCCCCACTGCTCCGAGCTGAGGAGGAGGTGCACAAGAAACGTGGGGGAAAAAAACTAATCCACAATACAGACAAGATCTCCAAAGTCAAAGACCTCCTTTCTGTGTTACGCTGTTCAGTGGACCTCTAGAACAACAGCAGAAATGGTTCACAGTCCTTCTTAGATACCGTATCCGCTTCTGTTAATCTTTTCAGAGTATATGTCCAATATGAAATACTTGACAAAGCTTCTTAATTACTTTACTTTCCAAACTTTCCAGAGTTTTTGAATCTGTCACTCAACTTTCTTGTTCCTCCTTAGTATACTTCGTCTAGCGTTTTCGTTTTGGGTTCTCCACTGACTGCACAGACTGAGGTAGAGCCCTTTATATCCTTTGTCAAGTTATTTTGGGGACGTCAGGATGCAACCAGTCCTTGTATCAAGTGACTTCACCGCAGTGGCAAGTGGCTGCAGTACCACGGACCCTCCTAGTATGCTGTCACATGTGACACAACCTTTGACTCTGCTCCCTGTGAAGCACTTTCAAAAATTCACCCAATACGTGCAGTGTGACATGATGGGCCTATGCCTATTTTTGCTGTAGGTGAAGGAAATAAAAGTTTTAAAGCAGGCACATGCTTTCTCCGGGCCTGCAGGAGTGCCATGTGATCTTTTAAGATCGTTTGAAAGTGCCATTAATCATGCTGGTCAGAGGGTTTGGTTATGTCTTGGAACTAGGGCATAGCATTCAGTATACTGTATGGTGTCAGATGGGTGAATGGGGTTTGACGTAAACCCATTATTAATTATAAATATTGCATCATGTTATGCTGATAATGCAGCAGAATGTAATATAGTAGAATGTAATTAGTAATTTAATTATGAATTATTTTATTATTATTATTTAATTTATTACTAACCTTATTATTAGTCTCTATATCAGCTAATTTCCAATGTACCCATGAATTAACTGGTCTTGTCTTGACAAAGTGTAACACACTAACACTAGCTGATTTTTTTTGTTGTAAGACGATCACTTATTTTACAACAGAGTGGTAATGTTTCTTAATGATTTAAATGAAAAATATTAAACAAGTAATTTCGATTACATAGCTACCAATACAATACAACACCAATACAACACTGAATTTCAGACGAACACGTTTCAACACTGCATGCACACGAATGTGGTTTTAGAAATAACATCAATCAAACTTGCTAAGTTTAACCATTCACTCAGTATGGGATTTCGAATGCGGCTCAACAAATATGCTGTTTAGATTTCAGTTTGTCCGCACAGGGGTCATTGATGCTATTTGCGTGTGTCTGGAGTGAGCTAATCGTCATGTGTACGAGCTGGCTCAGCTAGACGGACAAGTCTTTTTACAGGATGCAGCCAGCGGCATGTAAGTGAAACCTAAAACATTTCAAGTTCAGAAAATTTGCTCCCATCTTTACTAGATTAGAGATCATGTCCCAGGTATTAAAAACATCATGTCACCTACTCCTTACTGCTCACTGTTCATTTGATGCTTCTTGCTTTTAGTCCTACAAATGCAGGCAGAAAGTGAACCAATGTGTTAATTCGAGTTCAAAACATAATTCCCCCCCCCCCCCCTCATGTTTCAAAGTGTGTTGACTACACTCTGAAGTCCAGACAGATATATACTGCAGCACTCCTGTAGGATGACCCCTGTAGGATGTGGGATGAATCTTCAGAGAGTACAAGAGCTGGTTTGATCTGGATTTTTTTCGTTCTTGGGCTCAGCTCTCAGCATCTCGAAGAGGTGAAACTGAGACTGGAGAAATAGCAAGTACAAACAGTAATCTGTTTTTTTTTTTCCCTCTTAAGGCATATGCAATCTCCCCGACATTGACATCATGAGCAGAAATATATTACATTATTAATATCCACCGTGATGATATTTTTGTCTACTCTTTTTAAATGCATTTATTTATTTATTCTTTTAATTAGACGGTGTATAAAAATATTTATTTTTAAAAAATCAACTTTTCATGTAGGAGAAATTAATTTCCTAGAAACAGGTTTCTTTTGTGGTCAGAAAAAAGATGCTTGATAGAGTGCTCAGGTCTAGACAAATTGACTTGGCAGTGACTGAAAGTTTGTGACTGCATGCTGACTCTTTGGCACTTCGCTATCATATTTCATGCTGACTTATATGGCAGAGCACATCGAAGGTTACTGAGCTCCACCTACTGAATAGCCAGGAAGAGGTTTGATTGGCTAAGAGAGGTTGTTTATCTGCACAGTTTTTGTCATCATTTGGATTTGATCCAGGATGTTGTGACCTCTCAAAGACACAATCACACATCAGAAATACCAAGCCCCTTCCTTTACCACAACCACACAATTTAAATGGTACGCCTTGCTTTCAAAAGGAGATATGTACTGACCTTAAGCAACAGATCCTTGCAGAGTTACGAATAGAACTGTATTGTATACAGTACGCTTTGAAATGGACAAAACCCACAAAAAAGTAAGCAGCACTTTATGTTAACCCTTTCACAATCGTGAAAATAGAGGAGTGGGTTTGATGTTTTTATGATTTATACTCAAGCCTACTTCAACAGAAAATCAGAGGAATGCCACCTGCTTATGCAGATATAATTTTTTTAAAATTTGTTTTTACATCTAATAATTTCTAAAAACATTTATTTGGTTCTGTTTCACAAAATAAACCATTTATTTGGTTCTGTTTCACAATGTCATTTTTGTTTGAAAAAAAAAATCTCCATAACTGAAGATCTACATGCACTTGAATTCTATATCCCAGATTTCAGAACAGCATAAAGACATGGATGTGGCCAACTCCAAATCTCCCAGGTTATACAGAGTAGCTCATCTGATTATTAACCCACACCTGCATGCACTTATTGTCTGAATTTAAGATTTTCTTACTTATGTCTGTTTTAACCTAGCACTATTTACTGATCTAATTACTGGTCTTCTATCCTTGACCTTGCATTTTGTTCTAGATTCCAGCTCATCGCTCAGATCAACACTGCCTCAACATTACTACCTCCGCCTGCTCCCAGCCATTCACCTGTCATTCTCTTGGATAAATTTACAAGGGATTTCTATGGAGCACTGACTGTACAGTCCAGAGAAGATGTACAGGGTGAGTGAAAAGTAAAATAAAAAATTGGTCCATATTTCCAGTATAAATTTATTGAAACAATTTGTACTTTAATTGCCATTTACTACAAAGAAAAATGAAAGCAAATCTTTAAATTTTAACATAGGCACAGGTGGCGTCAACCAGTTTCCTCAGAAAGCCAGGGATGGAATGCGCTGTATTCTGTAGGAAATAATTTGAGATATTGCTAAGAACCTCCTGAATCTGTGTCTGAAAGTCCTCCAGTGTGAGAGCCTCTGTCCTGTACACCTCCTCCTTTGCGTAGCCCCACAAGAAAAAAAAAAAACATGGAGTGAGATCAGGACTTCTTGGGGGCCATTCATGAGGTCATCATCGTCCCTGCCATCGTCCTGATAATTGCTGGTCTAACCACGCACACACAGTAAGAGCAAAATGGGATGATGTACCCTGGGGTAGAACTCCAATGACACTACAAGTTCTTTAGCCATTAAATATAGCCTAGTTAATTTTCACCCAACCTGTATATCACAAACCTGGCCTGGTATGATCAATTTGTATAAAGATTTCAGAGTTTTTTTTATCACTCCCCTGAAGGAAAGGAAACAAATGAACAGCTGCTAATTATAATCACATTGAGAATTCACACTAACAGTACAGATGCACTGCTCAGAGGAGGTTTTCTGTTTTACAGCTCTGCTTGACTTGATGCTGCTGGGAAGTTCATTGATCAAGACACAGTGGCCATACTCCAGCTCAGACCTTTCCCATTACAACACCATCTCTAAGTTCAAGTGCAGAAAGGGGGACCAAAGCATCAAAATGCAGATTGGAGCCTTCCATAAGGAAAGCATCTCATTCTTAGAGATGTAACCACTAATTTCTTAATAATGCAGGGCCTACAGCAACAACTGATAGATTTCTTTGAAAAACTGGGAAATCGTTGGTTGACCTGCTTTTCATAGTTTCCATTATTCCATTCTGCTTTTACCCTAAAGGGAACAGCCGAAAGACAAAGAAGAAGAAGAAGAGGTGGCTTAAATGAGGTTATGATAAATTCTTAGTTTCCCCTGACACGGATTATTGCAGGCCTTGACCAGCACGGAGAAGATCGGCACAGTGCCTAAAATCTGGTCCACATCCATAAAATAGATTAATGGAAGAAAGCAGTTAATCCCACCTCGGGACATTTTAAATACTGTGTAATGCTGTACAGGATTTCCTCAGTGTCTTCAGTATTTTAATGTTTGATTTATGATGTGCATAGAGGCATGCTTGGAAGATGAGTCACTGCATACATAGAAAATAAACTAAATAATTATCAATCTTTGCTACTTAGTATCCCAGGCCAAGAATGTCTTGTTCGATATCTTTGGCCATAAGCTGTACATAAACAGCGAGGAGTGGCAATTCTAGATTATATAATTTGCCCTAAGGGAATGAAAGGTATCGACAGTAATAAATAGGGCCTTTCCTATGAACATCATTAAAGAACTAAAGTGATTTTTGGGGTTTGCAAACTTCTCTGGCAGTTTATCTGGGACTTTAGAATGCCAACTGGTACTGATACCAAAATGGTACAAAACACCTGATGATGAATGAGGTGGCTGATTTTGCATTCACCCAGTGTAAGTGGGCAATCTCTGCCCACATTTTCCAGAATTCAAACTCCAATAAACCTTTTGTGGTGGAGTCTGGGGTTGGTGCACTCTTGACACAAAGTTTGGATCAGCACCCCAATTTGCACCCAAAGCATATTTCTCCAAAAACCTTACTCAGGCTGAGAGGTAGTATTAAATATTTAACAGGGAACTATTGGTGAGCAAATTGCACTTGGAGTAATGGTAGCACTGACTGGAAGGGTCTCGTCATACATTCTTTATATATGCTCACCATGACAACCTTTAGTTTATCAAAGCACCTAAGTGTATGAATACCAGGAAAATTTGGTGGGCACTGCTTTTCTTATAATTGAATTTTACCCTCTCCTACCAGCTGGACTTGGAAAATATACGGACATATATATCAACTAACATCTGCATTCTGCTTCTGATGAGTGCACATTTTGCCACAGTTTATAGGCATGATTAGACTGGAACAGGACAGAAAAATTGACAACATGCCCTCAAATCCCCACACTGTGTTTCAGTGATAAGAAATTCATGCCCACACAGCTTAGAGGCCATCTGATCATGGAGGCACATAGTCCCCCAGCCACAGGACATCCGCTTGCACACCAAACATTTCAGTTCATCCAAGGACGATATTAGTGGTCCAACATTCGCAGTGAAACCAATCGCCAAGTCTTAAGCACTCTGTTTTTTGACCCTGCCAGTAAAATCAGGCCTCTGTCCATGCCCCAGAAACCATGGCTGCATATTAAAGTTGACTTCCTCACTGATCTGCCCCTTCTTAAAGTAACATCATCATCTAGTGATTCTTGGCTGTTGCCCATGGCATTCCAAATCGCTGAACTCCCATTTCAACATTTCTTTTGATGCTATGGTATACATAGGAAACACAGTGAGCAATCAAGGCCTCAGTTCACATAATAGCTAAGGAAGGTATTTATGGAAATCCTGGGATCACAGATAAACTTACTTCAAGATATCACCTACATCACACTTATTTGCAGATTTTATTGCCAATAATCTGAAAGTTTGGACTCATTTCCCCCCTAAATAAAGCATATGAAACTCAGGTACTCTGTTACTGAACTGAATCCTATTTCAGTGTTCTGGTATAACAGTCCCTGCTTTTCCGGTGGAATGTCACTGGTGTGGATGCCCCAGTGGCTGTGGAGCACTGGTTCAAGAGGAATTTACAAGTATAGGAACACATACCCCAAACAATTAATGCTAGCAGCACCGTCTAACATAAGATTCATAGAACAGGATAGGAGACACCTAACCAAAATATAAACCCAGAGACAGAATATTGCTTGCCCAATATTGCCACCAAGGGCTTGGGATCCATCAGTCAGAGAGGGAAATTGAGCCATCAGTACTTAGGTTAATACAAAATACGCAGACACCTTAATGAGGCCACATAAAGACTAGAGCTGCCAAGTGGTACAGTGCACAGTGGTATCTCTCCCTTTTCTCATACAGTAATTGGCTCTCGTTCAGTACAGTATTTTTTTTTATGTGCTCAGTTTAGTCCTGTGAAATACTTTTACAGGTCCCTAACGTGACAACCACTGTTCCATATATTACTTCTTGGTGTATGCTCAGTCCTATTCATTATACCCTTTAAAACCCTAATTTGTGTTATACGGGTAGGAACTTTAATATGTACATGGGGTCTGGTTGAGGAATGACCTCCAAATCAAGGCTCAAATCCACCAAAAGAATAAATAAATAAATAAATAAATAAATGTGTAATCACTTACTGGATAGTATGTAAACTTTTTAAAAACACTATCCAGTGTCTCAAATTTTTATTTTGTTGTCTGAAAGAGGGATTGCACATAAACTTAAGTTTCAGTTATTTAAAGCTATTTAAAAACAATGTTGAAAGGTGGGTAGAAGTACCACCTCTTGGCAAAGTTACTAAATCTTTTAAATGTCTGACCAAACTGAAATTGAATATGTAGGTGTGGGCACTACTTGCTTAATAACTTGGATAGCGGCTGTTGTGCATAGCATAGCAAGCATGAGTTTGTCTTCACATAGATGGAGAAAAAAAGGATCTATGATGTAATGGAGGTTTGTGAGGGGTAGAATTACCAACACTACAGCCAAAGGTACTAAGTCTGCATTCTGCCTTCTTAGAATATGAACCAGGCACATAATTCTCAGAAGGATTATATCACTATATCCATTATTGAGAAAATTGTCCAAATGATTCCATAGAGTTCATGAGTCAACTCTGCACTTTTTTATTGAATTGCTGTTCTCCTGTGGGAGGCAGAACTGAAATAGAATCTGTGGCTAATTCAGATACTGTAATGCAGGGGTTGATGGAGGAGGCTAATATTTTTTTCTGTAAATGGCTTGATTGATGTTGTGTTAGCATGCAAACTTTTAATCAAAGCTGCAAATGCAATTCTTTGGGACATGTTATTTTATACCGTCAAAACCTGGACTAAATTTCACTATAAGATACTGCTAGTTCAGCACTATGGACAATAAGTTTAGTTATATATAGTATATGCATAATGTATATGTACATTATACAGTGGTGTGAAAAACTATTTGCCCCCTTCCTGATTTCTTATTCTTTTGCATGTTTGTCACACTTAAATGTTTCTGCTCATCAAAAACCGTTAACTATTAGTCAAAGATAACATAATTGAACACAAAATGCAGTTTTAAAATGAAGTTTTACGTTATTAAGGGAGAAAAAAAAACTCCAAATCTACATGGCCCTGTGTGAAAAAGTGATTGCACCCCTTGTTAAAAAATAACGTAACTGTGATTTATCACACCTGAGTTCAATTTCTGTAGTCACCCCCAGGCCTGATTACTGCCACACCTGTTTCAATCAAGAAATCACTTAAATAGGAGCTACCTGACACAGAGAAGTAGACCAAAAGCACCTCAAAAGCTAGACATCATGCCAAGACCCAAAGAAATTCAGGAACAAATGAGAACAAAAGTAATTGAGATCTATCAGTCTGGTAAAGGTTATAAAGCCATTTCTAAAGCTTTGGGACTCCAGCGAACCACAGTGAGAGCCATTATCCACAAATGGCAAAAACATGGAACAGTGGTGAACCTTCCCAGGAGTGGCCGGCCGACCAAAATTACCCCAAGAGCGCAGAGACAACTCATCCGAGAGGCCACAAAAGACCCCAGGACAACATCTAAAGAACTGCAGGCCTCACTTGCCTCAATTAAGGTCAGTGTTCACGACTCCACCATAAGAAAGAGACTGGGCAAAAACGGCCTGCATGGCAGATTTCCAAGGTGCAAACCACTTTTAAGCAAAAAGAACATTAAGGCTCGTCTCAATTTTGCTAAAAAAACATCTCAATGATTGCCAAGACTTTTGGGAGAATACCTTGTGGACCGCCGAGACAAAAGTTGAACTTTTTGGAAGGTGCGTGTCCCGTTACATCTGGTGTAAAAGTAACACAGCATTTCAGAAGAAGAACATCATACCAACAGTAAAATATGGTGGTGGTAGTGTGATGGTCTGGGGTTGTTTTGCTGCTTCAGGACCTGGAAGGCTTGCTGTGATAGATGGAACCATGAATTCTACTGTCTACCAAAAAATCCTGAAGGAGAATGTCCGGCCATCTGTTCGTCAACTCAAGCTGAAGCGATCTTGGGTGCTGCAGCAGGACAATGACCCAAAACACACCAGCAAATCCACCTCTGAATGGCTGTAGAAAAACAAAATGAAGACTTTGGAGTGGCCTAGTCAAAGTCCTGACCTGAATCCTATTGAGATGTTGTGGCATGACCTTAAAAAGGCGGTTCATGCTAGAAAACCCTCAAATAAAGCTGAATTACAACAATTCTGCAAAGATGAGTGGGCCAAAATTCCTCCAGAGCGCTGTAAAAGACTCGTTGCAAGTTATCGCAAACGCTTGATTGCAGTTATTGCTGCTAAGGGTGGCCCAACCAGTTATTAGGTTCAGGGGGCAATTACTTTTTCACACAGGGCCATGTAGGTTTGGATTTTTTTTTCTCCCTAAATAATAAAACCCCTCATTTAAAAACTGCATATTGTGTTTACTTGTGTTATCTTTGACTAATAGTTAAATGTGTTTGATGATCAGAAACATTTTGTGTGACAAACATGCAAAAGAATAAGAAATCAGGAGGGGGGCAAATAGTTTTTCACACCACTGTATGTATATTTGGTAACAGATGAAATGTTAGTTGATATCAGATATCAGTATGATTAGTCTATATTATACAGAGATATTAACTATTACCAGTGATCATGTCTAAGTCACTGAGTGCAGCACTGTGTATGAAAATAGAGGATATCTCCTGCCTAATTTGAGCATGACCAAACTGGCTTGCTGCACACCTGGCCCTGGCACTGAGTAACAGCATGATTACAGGCTCTAGTTTTTAATCCCTAAGTTATGTTCAAAGTTTCCATTGAGATTTTAATAACCATAACAAATAAATACACTTAGAGTTGACTCTTCTTGGTAAGTGTCTTCGGAATATATACAGTCATTAAAAAAACCCTAATAATATACCAGATTTTCCCCCTATATGTTAAACTCTCATATTCTAGATTCAATATATGTAAAGTCAAAAATTGCAAGCTTTTTTTGTTTGAATTTCACTGGTTAGGGCTTACAGCTCATGAATATCAATAATCCAGTATCTCAAAATAATGGAATACATTGAAATTTAGGTGGTTTGGGTAAATTTATATTCATAAAGTGTAAATTTAGTGTAGTTCAGTACATGCAACTTCAATCATTGGGATAACTGCTGACTTGACATCCTCAAAATCAGCCAATATAAAGATAAAGACCATAAAAGACCATTGTCAAAAAAAATGATGCAGCTACAACTGTTTGTGTTTTGGCAAGCGAACATTTATTTAACATGCTTATTTGCTCTCAGCATATAATTACATGCCTGGTCACTCCAACATTGGGTGGCATTACAACCCCAATAGACAGAAAACAATCCTTATTGCTTCAAGCTCACAGGCATTCCATCCTGTGCTCACTTATCTAGCCATGAACAGCTACCTATTTTCCCCAGGGAGTTGTTTCTGTTTATGCAAGACTATTTAACGTTGACTGAAGAGTTAAGCAGAATGTAGTTATTAAATTGCATATCAATCATTAAAGGATCTTCTTTGTATAATGTGACACTAAGAACATGTAAGTTTACAGACTAATATAAAGTCAGGGCAAGAGTTGGTTTGAATTTTATGTAGAGTATATGGCTTATGGCATGGAATAGTTTTCAATTCTATTCAATTCAATGTGTTCCTTAATATTGTGGAAAAATATATATATTACTCTCATTTGATGCAAAAAGTGAAACTCATATATATTCTAGATTAATTACAATTTTAAGTCTTTTTGTTTTTTTGGTTTCAATTTCTATAATGATGGTTTTCAGTTCAAGGAAATAAAAAAAACTAGTATATCAAAATATTAGATTATTTGCTAAGATCAATTTGAGGATGCCAACTCATTTACATTTAGCTGATGCTCTTATCCAGAGCGACTTACATTTTTTTAAATCGTATTATACATCTGAGCAGTTTAGGGCCTTGCTCAAGGGCCCAACAGTGGCAACGTGGTGGGGTTTGAACCTGGGATCTTCCGAACCGTAGTCCAATGCCTTAGCCACTGAGCTACCTCTACCCCTGGAGCTCAAAAACAAAAAGCTCTTTATAGTGTCCATAAAGTCTGGCTGAAAATTACACATGTAATACCACAAATCCAGGACTTGCTATGAAGCAGAGCTCAGTGATTGTAACTCTGCCTGAGTGCAGTGCTCAGGTTTAAGCCAGTACAAACTGACATTGAGTATGTAGTGTAGCCATTGCCAAACGGCACAGCGGCTGTTGTGCTACATAGCAAGCATGATTGAGAAGTTGGAGAGGTAGAATTACTTACACAGGGACAGAAAATGCTGAAATATATAAGCAATTGTGAGAAATAAGCATGTAAGCATACAAAAACTTGCTGAGGTGTAAGATTGTAAGATTTTGTTCTTAATTATGGTAATTAAGTTTCATTTTTGAATGTCTGTACATTTCTTTATTATTTTCATTAATTTGACCCAACTTTCTATATAATATCTTCGTACATAAGTAAATCTAAGAGTTATTAGATAGGACAAAGGATAATTAATATTTCTGGTATATACAGTTATATCAAATAACTTCATATCTGTAAACATTACACATACAGTAATGTCATCATTTATGCTTAAATAAACATGTGGTATATAAATATCAAGCGGTAATTTGAATCATAAATTTATACTGCTGTCACATGACGTTACTGCTGCTGCTACTGAATAAAGAATTTGAGTTCATCTTTCATCACTACTGATGAGCAGTTGTGCAGTTACAGTCATGCGACATTGGCTGCTAACCTTTGGTTGCATGTCCTGTTAGCATGGCTGTCAAGAGGAGGGTGTAATTGTGCCTGGGCTTCAGGGGAACGAATTGTACCTTTACATAGGCATTGTACAAGGTTGCATGGAACTACATCCCCCCCCATCAAAACCCTTTAATTACATTTAGGTAATGAACAGAACGTGAGGACTGAGACTCAATTTTATTATGCAAATAATAATAGAAATATTATTAATATAACTCTTATTCAGATGGGTTTACAATAGCAAACTAAATGATGATTGATGAATTGAAGAATCTTTTTAACCGAACAGTACTTTTCTTCTTCCACTCAATAGTCAATATTACTATACCGGTTTGTATTATGACAAACAGGACACAGCTGTCAATGCAGACGTACATTATGATTGTACTGTAGGTCAGAGGTGGAAGGACACTAAGTAATTACATGTATCTGTCTTTACTTGAGTAGGCTTATTTTTTTTTTATTTTACTCCACTACATCGTACAACATCATATAGGCAATATCTGTCCTGTAGTCTTGCTCACATGCATAATTGTGCATAATTGTGTTTTCTTTGTGACACACTTAATATCATTACAGGTCCTTTAAATTAAAAAGAGAACTGGCTGTAGACAGCGACCAAAATAGCATGTTCACAGTGAGGCAGCAGACTTTATGCTTATTTCCACTACAAAGCAGTGGAGGTCCGGATGTGCAAAAAAAAAGAAAAAAAGTTAGGTTTAGAGTTTTTAAAGAATTAAAATCAATTGACATTTTTCATAATTGATTGCTTGAAATGCACAGGAAGTCAATTAAACATCGACTATAATTGATAATCATCCCATCAACAGTTTCCAGTTTGCTTTTCCAGTATTACAACAGATTCCACATTGTGATCTAATATAAAATGAACTTAAATGATGATTTCAGAAGAGGAATAAAACACAAGTTTCAGGTATGGAAAATAATTATCTGAGGGGTATTTCAGTTGCAGCATTCACAGACACACAGACCTCCGGGGCCTACATGTAAACTACTGTAGGTCAAGTATGTGACCTTTAAGGATGGAAAAACAATAAATAGAACAATGTATTTATTCTTTGGTTAGTAAGAAACAGACAGTGTGGTCTTATGATTTATTCCATATCGGTCCAAATGCTTGAAAATGTCAAAAAGGCACAGAAAAACTAAAGAAAGTGAAAGAACTTAAACAAGTTGAGTTTATATGTATTATGTGTATGAGTATAATGCATTAGTGGAAGAGGAGTATCAGTATGATCTTTAATTCTATAATCACATAAGGCTTCTCTCAACTATTATCAGGTTTTATTATTATATGATTACTTCTTGATGAAACAGAATGACAGTGTAAAACAGATGTGTCCTGAAAGGCTCTCGTTCACCATCCCAATGGGAGCATTTCAAGAAAGCAAAGTATTTATATGAACACTAAGAAGAGAACGAGATAACAGATGGTGCTGACAGGATATCCTGCTCATTAACAAGATGCGCTGGGCTTTGAGTTCCTGTTGTTGTCAAAAGTCCAACTGCTAGCTACTGCAACAGGAGAAGAATATGGAGAAATCTATAAACACAACCTAAGAAAAAAAGGCCAGGAGTACAGTATATCTTCCATATGGAAACGTATAGATGTTATTATGGGGTCTTAGTTAACAGTACTTGCAAGTAGCTCCACTTATATTGTGCATTATATTGTGTATGTTTAAAAAAAATGCAGTATGTCATTCTGATTATTTTAAACCAACAGTAAATTTGTTCAGTGAATTAATTGATTGGAGAAGAGTAAATTTAGCTGTCCTTCCAAGCATCACCACATCAACGATTATATGTCATGATACAAATCCCAGTGTAATTTGTTACTATACAAAATGTACAATATATAAACTATTTTATTGCAATTGTTAGAAATTAAATGTATGGTTAATTGTACATATAATATGTATTTCAAATTGTATGTAACAACTTCAGCAGCAACCTCATTTCCCCTCTCGTCTGTTCCAACCACTCAGAATTCAGCTTCACCAGTACACTAATCACCGGCCTGATCATCTGTCATCATCTGCACCTGTTTCTCACTGGTTCATGCCTTAAGTTAGATGTTTTTATGCTTGAATGATTCATAGGTCACTGAGTCGCTTAACATACAGAAACATTCCTATGAAACTGGTCAGAGTCAAAAACTTGCCAAAAACATCCTTCGGGAGGCTTGGAGGACTATTCTTCAAGACTGCATTAAAAAAAATACAAGAAGGTCTTTCTCTTTGGAAGCAAAATCTTTGGAAGAAATGAGAGGTGGTTCAAATGTACTGTATTTGCTCTTTTTAAACTGTTTAAATCTGTAAGAATGTGGCAGTGGCACAATGAATATAATCATGCAGAAACCAAAAAAAAAAAAAAAACATTGCCCATTTCCCCATTATGGTGTGAGATATGACACATGACTGACTGATGTACAGGTAAATATAACAATAATAATAATAATAATAATAATAATAATAATAATATGTTTTAACATTGCTAGAAAATTCTTGTGTCAAACTAAATTTATAGGAATATTTATTTATGTTTTATCTAGAAAGTTAGGAAAGAAAAAAGACATTTTCAATTAGTTCCTAACATGTAGCAAGTGCACATAAGATTGGTGCATTGACTTGAATGGAAACATAACCTTGATCACTGGAGCATAAAATGTCTCAAGCATTGAATTCAAGCATGTAAGAGTATTCCTGGTTGTTAACAATTACCGCGGAAAATATGTGGTGTGGTAAGTGTGAATAACGTATCTGTGAAAGTGGAGCTTGTTGTCACAAATCTGAGAACTCATAATGCAGGACAGTCTCACACATATTACCCGCATAAGGTAAAGTAGAGGGCAGCATATTCCCAGAATGCATTTCACAGGGGTCAGTGTGTCTATTTTAGCAGCGCAGCCAACAGGAGGACATGAATCCTACTTCACATTAACGAGGGTCAGGTTCAAGTTACAAGTCAGTGAGGGAGCGAGAGCAAGTGAGAGCAAGAGAGAATGGTCGAAAACAGTTGTAAAATAGGATGTACATGATGTCCTAACTACCTAAAATAAACAAGTCATGAAACTGCATTATTAATTCATAACTTTCCATACGAGTTGGCAAATATAGATACTTAAGATCCATCTATTTGTAGGAATGTATTATAAATAACCCTGTGCAGGAAGATATAAATCTAGCCAGTAAAAAAAAAATCTTTATAAAGTCTAAATCTATCTTGGTATTAAATGTACTGTCTTTCTAATTAATTATATTATAACAGATACAAAACTAACAAGTGGAATTTAGATCCTAAATAAAAAAAATGTGAAATATTATTTTTGTATAAGAATTGGGTACCAACTATTGCCTTTCAGTAGTTTCTACATTTTCATAATGTAACCCATTGCATTTTTAGACTTCAATCTTTCCTAAGAAAGATAAGTCCTCTGATTACTGAATAAATTGAATTTAAATAATAGATTTTTTTGGAACGTAAAATGAGCAAGTCACTTCTCAACCCTAAAAAAAAACATCATGTAGATTATATGTTTATATGTAAGATAAATATAAAATTTAGTGGGCTCTACATAATAGTGGGTTCTAAAAGTCTAATCATCATTTTCCATGTTTTACAGGGAACATTTCCTAGATTCAATATATACAAGAGACATGAAGATTTGAGTCTTTATTCTCAGCTGTTCAAATGCGTAAGAGAACCAGTGATTTATGTAACCACTAATTCACAACATATACAAAAATGACCCTGCCTACTGAAGTGTATACAATACACAAGAGCAGGGTTTTCTCACTTGCAGGTAGGTGGAGCTGGAGCAGAAGCCAAATAAATTACACGTGAGTTACATGTGGTGCATCTAAAGAAGAGGGAGTCTACTCAGGTTCTTGTTGACAGCTGTTTAGCTGAACATACTCCGGATCGGTCTGCGGAAGAGATACAAAAACAACCATGTGATCTGAATTCACTTACTGTGTTATTTTGTTTCATTAGCCATTAGACATTATATGATTGTGGGGTCACAGCTTTATGCTCACTGTCATGTAGCTATGGCACAGTGTATTATTCAATCGGCAAATGACAAATAGGTAGCATTTTGTCTCCTTTTATATATTCATTTATTATTGTACTGATCAATATTTTATTCCTTTTATGTTTATATTTTATTTTTGTTCTTACTTATTAGCAGCCTGTCCATAAGGTATACACAGTATGATATGCAGTGAAATACTTATACAACTACCCTGCCTAAAAAGAAGGAATTATTTCTCTCTGAGAAACAAATTGCACTAGAGTACAATTAAATAATAATAATAAAATCTAATAGAGAAATAAGGATATGGAATAAAATAAAAATATATATAAATATAAAGAAATTTAAGCTGCAAAATGTTCTAAATTTACTTAAATTCAAATTTACTCACTCTCCTATCCCAGGAGGCTTAGGCAGGGTGCCAGTCCATCACAGGGCACACACACGGGACAATTTAGGAACATGAATTAGCCTAACCTGCATATATTTGGACTGTGGGAGGAAACTGGAGTACACAAAGGAAACCCACCAAGCACATGCAAACTCCATGCACACAGAGATGGGAATCGAGCCTGGCTGGGAATCGAACACAGACCGTGAAGGTGCAAGGCGGAAGTGGTAACCAATACACCACCGTGCCGCCGCTTCAAATTTACTAAGAATTCAAATTAATTAAAAATAAAGAGTATGAATTTATATTTGTGTAATAAACTAATGAAAGTAACTAAAACTATGAACAAAAAAATGCAATTAATTACTTTTCTTTCACTGCTGCTTTTTATGCTGGGATTTTATTGCTCAGTTTTTTGTTCCATTTTTCATTTTTTTCTCATTGGCCAACTGCTTTTTGTGTATGTGTTACAGGCATGTGTCCCCATTGGGCATTTAAATTTTAACATTTACATTTTCTAGCATCATCTTTCACAAATCTGCTTTCACCCAAGTGTATCAGGGCCTCACATTTACTTAGTCATAGGTAAAAGAAAGTACACCCTTTTTCATATTTGTGTTTTTCTTTATCAGCGTGAACATCACAGCTGTGTGGTTCTCACCAACTACTGCACATAAGCAAATAACCTCAGGTACCAACAAAACAGCACAACGAAATTTAATATTTTCACAAGAATTAACCCAACAATCAGAAATCAGACGTTTGTCCCTGATACATGTACACACAGAATTGAAGGTGGATGCACCATATTTTTCCAATTATTGTATTAGCCCTTTAATACATATACTCGAAAAAGGCCCCATTCACAATTCTGTGCATTTGAAAAATATTAATCACCTATTTTGTTTCTAACTTGTAGCTATTTGACAGATAAGCATTAGTCTCATTGATTTAGTAACCACTTTATATGCTGAAAGTGCAGAGCAACGTGTCCACAGACCCATTTAAATGGTTAGATTGGGACCTAGTGGGCAAAAATGAAAATCAAGCTCTAATAGAGGTCCATTGGGGCAGGAATTACATTTCTTGCATTTAAAATTTTATTATTTTTTGTATGAGTATTTGATACATTTACAATGAATTGAAATCATTATGTTATATAACTGGACCAAGAAAGATAGTTTAACTAACAAAGCTACCAAATTAAAATGAATAAACTGTGTGCCATGTCCCTCCAGCCATTCCTTGAAGCTGATGTCATTAAGCATAGGACAACCTAAGACTTTACTCCATGCTATTGTTTTAGGGGAAGTTACATTGACGAGGACAGCCAATTTGCCTACAATGGATGTCTCCACGCTGTGGGTATTCAGAGGAAACCCACCAAGCAAGGGGAGATTCAAACTCCCATCCCTGAAGCCATGCTACCACCAAACTTCATGTTAATGTGCTTACTGGTATTGCTAGAGCACAAAGTCTAGTCACTGCACCTTATTCTTTCTATGTGACGGCTTATCACACATACTGTATGTTGTGCTTGTTGTGTGTTGGTTGGTTTATGTGTCTTGATTGATTATTGTTGCTTCACTTACATGCACTTGATCCGATTCATCTACAAAAAAAGAATGAGAGAATAAGAATAAACGAGGATTAGAAAAGAAAATAATGAATGATTAATTTTACAGCCCCACCCACTTTGCTGCTTTCAATCAAGTGTTGAGGAAATGCGTGTGGGGCATTTGCTTTGGCCTTGTTTTGCATTTGTTCCACACTAATGAGTGTGTGTGTAGCTAATCTATTTCCTTTCAGATGCAGCCACTGCTGGATAATAAATCACCATTCCCTAAGCCATTATTGTGCTAACACTGTTGTGTTCCATGCGCGTACCAAAAGAATTAGGACTTACAAAAACTATTAATCACTAAAGGAAAAATACCCCTTAAGGGTTTATTTTTGTAAGTGAAACAATGGCAATGTGTTCTGCCTCAAAACGAGGAGTCTCAATGGTCAATTGTGAAAACAGGAAGTAGTCCCACTAACAGGATAGGAAATGACACCTGGTGCCTGCAGCATGCCTTGAAAATGCTGAAAAAATCCACAATTCTATCTTTTGATCAGTATAAACTGATTAGTCACTTTAAAAATGTAAAATCTTTTTGTGAAATTTAGACATTTGCTATCACCTTGTGTGGTGTCCTGGAATTCACCTTTCACTGTGTCTGTATCATGCATAACATGCCCTAATGAGACACAGATACAGGCAACATACAAGGGTTGGAAGGCATATTTGCATGCACATGAACCCACAAGTGCTCATTAAGCATTAACAGTTATATTTATATCCGAGTAAATTTCCCAATTCATCATGATGCAATTGAAGCTCACCTCCTCCATTGTCCACATTCTGTAGGAGTGGTTCACCACCATGTTGAGGCTTCTCAGACTCTTCATTGTCCTTCTCTTCATCAGATTCTACGGTATATATAGGTAGACCTTTGATCATCATTACATAAACACATTAGTCATATACAAAATGCCACCAATATAACACCTAGGTTTTAGAGGAATAGCCTTGAACGAATTAATCACACTACACAGGTAATACATAATACTGAGAAATAGCACGGTACTAAACTCATAGACCTTTTCACGTTCTGTTATTTACTTTTTTTTTTTTTTTTTTTTTTGCAATTAGTGAAAGTTTATTGATATTGCACTCATTTGTTTATGCTATTAAGGGGAAATAAATGTTAGGTACTGTATACATTTGCAGTCTAGAGATATCTTAATTTGCACCTGAGCTTGATACATGGTCGCTCCACACATTTCGACCCATAATACCAGGAGTGGCTGTAAGAAACAAAAAGCATCGTCCTGTTATTAATTTCACCACTTTACTAAACTCAAATATGCATTTACAGATGTGATCAGAAGTTTACATACACTCATCATGAACACGAATGTCAATGCAATATAAGACTTTCAATGATAACATTGAAAGTACATATACCATTTAGATTATTAATTCATTGATTAAAGTCCTAAAATATGTTTGCATTTGCTAAGCCCAAGGTCATTCAAATTTCTCTTAGTGATATTGATGGATAACAACTGGTAGATAAAAAGGCAACATAAAAAGGTTTTGGGCCCGGTTTCCTGATAACTCTTAGCACGCTAAGTAGACTCTTAAGATATATCTTACTTAAGTTGTTTACTTTTCTAAGTGTGTTCCCCGAACTGTCCATTAGAAATCTTCTTAAGTTGCTGCCTCTTACGTCCGACGTTACAAGGCGCTGTCAACAGTGAAGGTACTGAATTGACTGACATCAGTTGCTCAGGAATCGATTTTTCACTCATTTAGCATGACAGTGTTCAGAAAGACGGCACTTTCTATGCAAATTAAACATTGCACAAAATTCTTCCAATAACATTTATTTCGACATGGGTTAACTGTCGAGAAGCATGCCATAATGTATATAAATTAAATCACCAAACTGTCGTTAATATTTTCATGTAACCTGTAGTGGCGGTGAACAGTGGTGTCAAAAGTATTCACATCCATTACTTGAGTAGAAGTATAGATACTAGGATACAAAAATACTTCTTTAGAAATTGGAATATCAACCTAAGCTTTTTACTTAAGTAAAAGTTTAAAAGTACTGGTTTCAAAACTACTTAAAGTATAAAAGTAAAAGTACCGTGAGGGGCGACAAAAGCATTAAGGTCTCGCTTTCTGATCATGCGACCGGGGGGGGGGGGGATCGGGGGGTAGGATCGGGGTGCGGGCGTTGTGCGCGTTCTTATCATGCGACCGGGGGGGGTTGCGCGTTCTGATCATAAAAATAGAGTAACGAGGCTATTTTTAAAATGTAAGGAGTAGAAAGTACAGATAATTGCTTAAAAATGTAAGGAGTAGAAGTAAAAAGTCGGCTGAAAAATAATTACTCCAGTAAAGTATAGATACCCAAAATTTCTACTTAAGTAAGGTAACGAAGTATTTGTACTTCGTTACTTGACACCTCTGGCGGTGAAATGAACCGGGTATACAATCATAGTTGATTGTCATAGTTGACAAACAGCTGACAAATCTCTTTGCCAGCTTAAAAAACAATGTGAAGCATGTCAGTGGTTGGGGTTGTATAACGCAGTTAGGGAATGAATACGATGAGATGACAGAGAAGGTGTTTTAAGCATCACACAGAAAAATCGAATGAATGGATGCGAAGTTTGAAACTCCAAAGTTTATTTTCTCATTTAACTAAATCAAATTTCATCATAAAATAAAACGTATCAACCTTATGAATGTGTGACTTACCTAAGATATACTTAGAGTATGAACGTTTCGGGAATCGCGCCATAATGTTAAGAGAGAGGTTAAGGTACAACTTAAGAACTTCTTAGTGATAAGAAGCTTTCTGGAAACCGGTCCTTGTTTGATAGCAGTCATTGGAATGACCAACACACAGTACAATGGAAGACTCTAAAGAACTCAGTGCAGAGCTGAGAAAAGGCATGATACATAAATAAGAAATGTTTAAACAACTGTATTTCACAAAGTGTATTCCAAATAAACAAGCCCATGCTCCAAAATTCACATCTCCAAGCTTGACTACATATTGCAGTTAACCACAGACACAAAGAAAAAATTGTGTCTGTCAAACACCAAAATGTTTGACTTTACCTGGTCAAACATTTTGACCAGGCAAGGTATTCAACCTCAAGAATACTGTACCATGTGTTAAGCATGGTGGTGGTACAGTAACATCATGCTTTGAGGCTGCTAGTGGAACTGGCACATTGCACAAGGAGTATGGACTAATTAAGAAAGAGGACTAAATAATGACTAAATAATAAAGTGTTTTTAATATAAATGGTAATGTTACAGATTTGAGTTGAGCGCACATTTCCAACAAACAATTAAATTCACATAGTAAATAATTAAATAATGAGTTGTTGTAGAGTTTTCAAGGTGAAGAGAATTTAAAGACGATTCCTTTTAGGTCTTATTGGCAATTTCCATACTGTCCCAACTTTTTTGGAATTGGGGTTGTAGCTTCGTAGCAATCATTTGAAAAAGTATGGTGTGATGCTCAGTTACATACTTTTGGTTGTATAGTGTATATATGAACATATGCCTTTATAAATATGGTGCATTGTATATAACTGTATTTCATTCAAATGAAAATAAAATTCTTGGGCAAAGCACTTGTATCCTAGGAGGACTCCTGAAACTAAGTTTATCTCTTTATCTCTTAATCACAATTCAGAATTTTAACACAAATAAAAAGTTACACTGTTCAGTTACACTGTTTAATTAGGACAAAAGTAATGATACTCTATAAAGGAGCATGCCTCTTTTCGCTTTAGTCATTATCTTTATTTCAGCTTAGTGAAATGACTAAAGTTGTGCCCTTTATGGAGATTTGGTGAAATTTGTGTGGTAATGTATTGGTGATCAGTGTTAATCAATAGGCATGTGTGGTTACAGGAAATCTGCCAAACTTGTCTTTATGTATTAATGTAACCATTTACCTGTAGTATTGTCCTCAATGTCAAGAGTCAGACTCACCCTCATGGGATCGTTAGACTTGGGCCTTGCAGGCTTTCTAAAAAGGGAAAGAGTGAGGATTCATTAATACAGTTAAAGTCATTTTATATTAATTCATCTGAAATGAGCTAAACCATCAACCAGGAAACACCTACACAGACAACTCAACTGCTCTTTTTCTTTTCTGTGGAGTATGTGCTTTCTTGAGGAAAATGATGAGAATGATTACAATAAGCATCAAAAGTAATATACAGGACACACCAACGAGAGCCTTCTTCCAGTGTGCCAAGTTCACTGTAAAGGAAATATAAACCATGCATTAATGAGAAGTCAATCATTATGTTACTGCATTCACACTAGTCAGTGAAAAGTGGTTACTTTATATTTTAAATAAATATAGTGCTGATGGAAAGTTTTCTGACCAGTTTAAGGTTTTTACATTTTGTTATATTTCATCTAACATTTTTTGTTATATATCTTAAACTTAAACCTTTTTTCTTTATCTTTCTACACACAATCCTCCACAATGATGAAAAAAAGGACTGCCCAGAGGAAACCACCAAGCACGAGGAGAAAATGCAAACACCATGCACACAGAGACGGGAATCGAGCCTGGCCAGGAATCGAACCCGGACTCTGGAGGTGCAAGGTGACAATGCTAACCACTACACCACCGTGCCGCCTTTTAAAGTATATATGTTAATCTATATTAAAAAAATAAAGCCTGAAATATTCTATTTACATAAGTATTTATATTCTTTCTTTTTTTTATGACACTTGCAGTTGAGCTCTGACACATCCCACTCCTATCAGTGGCCCTTGAGATGCTTCTACAACTTTATTGTATTCTACCTGTGCCTTATGATAACAAAATGTGGAAAACTTTAAAGAATTTGAAAACTTTCTGTCAGCACTGTATATTCTGGCCTTATGCCAATGTTCCTGGAGAATCTTTGGATACATAGTGACCTTAATGAACAAACTAATTAATGTGTACATATTTATGGTGTTTAATTATTTTGTTTAATTATTAATTATTATTATTTTTGTCTTGATATTATATTTCTCCATAAAAAGCACTAGATTATATTAATCATATGAAAACACATAATGTACAAGTTCATTATAAAGGTTAGGTTCATATAAAACATCTGCTCTACAGCCCATCTAAGTGAATGAACACTAAGTATTCAGTGGTGTTTAATCACTGCTTCAGTTTTTAATGGCCACAGCTGTAAAATGCTTAGTTTTGGTTAAAAAAACATTTCAAAGGTTTATTAATACATAATTAGGAAAATCATGCAATTTTGAACCCAGGTTAATACTATCATTAATATTAATTTAACTACAGCATTGTTCAAGGCTTAATTCTCTTGGGTCAGAAGGTGTTGATTAATCTTTTTAACAGGAGATCTGAAAGTAGTTCTGGTTGCACCTTGTCCTGTAAACGTACAGTAACAACCTTAGACAGGGTCTTGTATGGCTTATGTTCTACAGGATAATTTTGGATGAAGTCCCTGTGGTCAGTGTTTTGAACAGATTTTCCTTGACATCTTTAAGCATTGGTGTGTGTAGGATAAATAGTTTGGTTTTTGTTTACTTAAAGATATAAAAAAGAGACTGATGAGAGGAAAAATGTATAGCTGCGGTGATGTAAGTGATAAAAGATATTTTAAGGAATATGACATGAAACAATAATTATGTTATATTAAATTAAGTAATTAATAAATAATTGTGAGTTGCAGACTTCCGTGGTGGTAGAGGAATAAAATCTTTTGGCTTGAGCTGTCCTTGGAAAAATAATCAACTTTTTCACACCTGTCCAGTGTTGTTTTATCCCTTTACATTAATAATGTAATATAAAATGGGTGAATTATGACCTCTGATGGTGACATGACTGCTCTTATTCTCATTCGCATCATTGGAAGCGTGGCAGAAGTAGCTTCCTTCATCTTCACGGGTTATAGACTTGATGATGTAAACTCCGTGTTTTTTGCTAATCTTTGTGGTGTTCAGTGGCTTTGCAACTCCACTGCGGTACCAGGTGAAGGTAATCGGGAATGTTCCATGCTGCACACTGCAAGTGAGACTAAGTTTCACACCTTCGGTCACCATGTAGCCCTTAGTGTCAAGAGTCAAGTCTGGTTTGGACACAGTTTCTAGTGGGTATAGGAAAAAGAGAGTGTGTGATGAAGAACTGAACAATCACAAACCAAACTATTCTTATTACTTATTCTGATTTTAATATATTTGTTTGGTTGCATTAACTTTAATGTTGCTAAGGTTATAATGGTTAGAGGGAAAGGACATGGAAATGACAGTCAGGGGGAGTTTGTAGTAATAATAATAATAATAATAATAATAATAATCACAGCCTCCTTGCTTTACATTATATTTCCTAACTATTTCTTAACTTCAAATATCTGTATCTCCACCTGTATTCAGATAAAATATTAAGCGGGTGTGGCTTAAACCTGAAACTTTTTTAAAAGGAAAAATTTTATTTACTGAAAAGCCCTAACCAGGCCGCTACTGAAGATGAATAAAAAATATTGTTAAGGCATTGCATGTAGTAAGTCAGACTCAAGAAAATTAAATCGCCATGTTCCTGCATTTTTTGTGCTTCCTTTCTTTTTTCTTGCTTCAACTGCTTCCATCTGCATTTATATCCTTTTCGAACACATTATTACTTCATTCTAAATGATGCTTAGAATTGTTTTTGCATGAATAATTAAATCATTACCTATGACTGGTTCATTGAGAAATGAACTATATTTTTTGTAGCGTCCCCCCTCGTTCTCAGCTCTGCAGCTGAAGCTGTGGCTCTCATTTTTGTAACTGATAGGGGACGTGATGTTGAATAAAGCAATACGATTAGGACCAGTAACTGTAATGTTTTTCATTTCCTTTTGGAACTTCAGTAAGGTGAAGGTGATAGGAAACGCTCCATATTGACTCTCACACTGGAGCTGAAACCGCTGTCCTATGACCATCTTTCCTTTCATGCGAATGACTGGAGCTGAAACAGGAACTGGGAGAGCAAAAAGAATGAAGATAAACAAAATAAGGAAAATGGATATGCAGTAATGGGAAAATATTTATTCATCAGCACAGGTGATAAAATGTATGTGGTCATCACCAACTTCTATAAACAAACAATTAACATCACTGGAAGGAAAGAAGGAAGAAAGGAAAGAAAGAAAGAAATCATTTAACATTACTTAAAAGTAAACCTACATTCAGAAACCAGGTGTGAAATTAAGATAATAATTAAGAGCATAGACAATAATTAAGAGCATAATTAGCATGTGTTACTTAATTAATGCACAAGATTAGTTAATCATGAAGAATGGTCATTCGCCATGATCAGAGAAGCAACTTTTCTGCTCATGAATCTTGAGAAGGTTATATGCCCCCCTCCAAACAATTTGAAGTTCACCTTTCAGCAGTGTGAAGGATTATTTATAAATGTAGAGCCTTTAAGACTCTATATTTGCAAATCTTTGCAGAAGTTATCACAGGGCATCACAGCAAATAAAAATGTTTTAGTCCAAGTTTAGATCATTAATGCTTAGAGACATAAGGCAAAACCATAGGCGCTACATCCTTTGATCTACAGATCTCTGTAAACATTAAATGTTCATGTTCATCAAAGCAGATAAAAAAAAAAGCAATTATGAACAACTATGACTTTCGGGGAAAGATGGTTAAAGAAAATACCCTTATCTCAAAAATCACCACCAACATCACAACCACCACCACCATTACCAACAACAATAATGTGAATCATCTGCCACACATCTAATCCTATACTCTGCATCCTCTTCTCTCACACTCACCAACTTCATGTCCTCTCTCCCCACACGGAAAGAACCTATATAAACATATATGTTTTAATATAGGTTTTGATATAGGTTTTTAATATATGTGACATATATAAAATTGGCCGTTTTCCTATATTATATGTACATATATGCGTGCATATACAGTATGCATGCATATATGTACCTATATAGACATATATAAAATTGGCCGTTTTCCTATATTATATGTACATATATGCGTGCATATATGCGTACATATATGTACCTATATAGTAATACAGTATATGTGACATATATAAAATTGGCCGTTTTCCTATATTATATGTGCATATATGCGTGCATATATGTACCTACAGTATATAGTAATACAGTATATGTGACATATAAAATTGGCCGTTTTCCTATATTATATGTGCATATATGCGTGCATATATGAACCTATATAGTAATACAGTATATGTGACATATAAAATTGCCCATTTTCCTATATTTTATGTACATATATGCACATATATAGGTACATATATGCATGTATATATGTGTGCATATATGCACCTATATGTTTACCTAGATTAGTCAAAAAAATCCATAGCTGCTAGACAACATAAATAAAAGCCCAAAATGTAGAAATTAAATTTTTTTATTTTTATATTATAACTAGTAAAAGAACAAAAACATGACAAAAAACTGAACAGGAAGAAAAAATATATATTTTGTGGATCTTCCCAGCTCCGTGAGCTTTGAATTGATAGATGTGCCTATCTGCCTTCGGGTGGCTGCCGACCACTTCTTCAATGTAGCATCTAGAGAAGACAAAAATAATAAGACAGTATAATAATAATAAATTATTATTTATTAAAACTTCAGACGACAATAATTAGTGCCACGAGGTTATTTGCAACACTATATGTTCTACAAAATAGAGGACTACACACCCTACAGCGCAATACCCCAGAAATGTGGCTTTAGAAGAGGAAAGGTAGGATTAAGAAGTGAGCAAGCGATGAATTAGTATTATAGGTACCAAGCAGATACAGTAACAATAATGGGTGCCCTACCTTATACAGTCTCCATTGATGGCTAATAAACATTGATACAAGTAGGCTATGGTTAAAGTGGTGAACTTATAATGTTTTTTTTCCCTTCTCAACGCATTATGCATTTACTCACCAATAATGGCTACCTTTTTAATTTGGTCCAGTCTCCAAGTCGAAGGAGCCCAGCAGCAGATTCTGTACCATGGCAGTAGCAGAGGTGGCAAGGCGGGCTGCTCTCCACGCTTCTGCCTGGCAAAACACCCCAGAGCCCTTTATAACTTCAATCTGAAAAATAATTTCACATCACAATATTAATTTATTGGCAACTTTTAGAAACTTTTCATGTTTCATACTGATTCTCATGTTTAGCTTCCCAATAGTTAATAGGATTTTATGTATAAATGCAGATTAATGATAAAGATACATGCAGGGTAAAACTGCAACAGGAACAGTACAAAATAAAAACTGAAAAAAGACGGACATTCAGAGTAAAACAGTGCAAGATAAAAAAAAAAAAAACTGTACAAAACATATATGCAGGGTAAGCATTGGTTGGAGCAATGTCCAAGCAGTGTAGAGAAATATTTCTGTACGACTTCATTGTTTTGTGCTGTGTAGTATAGTATTGTAATAGCTGATCAGAGTGATCAACTCCCCATGTGCTGGTTGTACGCAGTCACAGGAAATGTCTTTGTAGTCCATGTACCTTGTAATTTCACCCTCATCTTCACCGCGTCTACTGTATAAGCAGAATGGATGGTACAACATGTAGATACTTCTCGTGTGTCCATCCACTTCACAAATACAAGAGGTCCATCTGAACGGAGCTTGCGTGTCCTGATGTGAGGGGCTGGTGAAGGCAAGGGTGATGCAGACACATTCTTAAAAACAAATAAATAAAAAAATGTTAGCCTATACTGTTCAGAGTAAATGGATGTGTAATTAATATGGATGCACAATATATACAGTACAGAGATGACCAAAAATGTATCCACACTTCAACATGAAAAATATACACCTCTCTTCTGTAGGTCACATGACAGCATCAATGATGGTGATAGATAATACTACACACTGCTGCCATAATTCAATTTGAGTTTTAAAAAAGGCCATAGATAACAATTGTGAAAGTGTGTATACATTTTTGTGCCCCTCTGTATTTTTGATGGGCAATAGGCTGGGCAAATATCTGTTGATGGACAACAGACCATGTAGTGGATCTCAAACATTTACAACTGAGACATTAGCAAACACCATCCATTGGACATTACACACATATTGAACACATTCTAAACAATTACATCTTATCAGGCATTTGTAAATACACGCTAAACAAAAGGGATTATATACATTTACACCAAAGAAATATTCATAAGCATCACTTAGCTACATAAGGCTGTATTTTAGCCACCTGGAACTAGCTTGTTTGTGCTAAATAACATTACCGATAGCAGTGTTATAAGCTAACCAAAACAGAGCCAAATACATATTAGCAACTATAATCTAAAGCTATCCAAAACAAGGTGAAATACATTAGAACATTTATAAACATCTGTAAACTCCATAAGGCATTAGCTTAGCCACCGGGAAATATCATGTTTGTGCTACATGAGGCAGCATATTAGCATGATTTACCTAAACTATATAAATGGCATTGAAAGCCAATGTGTCACACAAGCTGACAAGAGCTAGCTGTAGTGAGGAAAATATTTACTAATATTAGTTTAATATTATCAGAATACGAGTTATATAAGACTTAATAACTTACCCAGTGTAGCATGGGTCTATTCTCTGTTCAAAATGCTCCTGTTCGTCGTCGGAGTCACACAGTCTTCTTCTGAGGTAAATGTAAACTCCTCCAACTTTCCAGGAGTTTCCTCGGATGTGTAAGCGCGTGCCATCTTCCAAAACGTGCAGAAAACTCACTGCATCTGAGTGTTTTCAAACCTGTCTCTCTGTGTGTGTGTTGATCAGGCCGGTGTCCGGGGGCGTGGCCTAGTATGTAAATTACCCTGACTGATTTCCGTGTGATTGGCGTGTGGGCGTGTCCTGCCTCGGGTCATTAGCAGATAAGTGCGACAGAAATTCTGTGCCTCTCCTTGGTTTTATACGGATTACATAAACTGAGAATATTTGTTTTCAATGTGACTTGCATCATTTAAAAGTAGACACTTTAAGATATATAGATATATTTCTCATTTCACTGGTGGCTCAGTGGTCCGGGTTCGATTCCAGCCAGTGCCCACACCCCAGCCACTGGATGCAGTGTCGGTCCCAAGCCCGGATAAAATGGGAGGGTTGCATCAGGAAGGGCATCCGGCGTAAAACCTGTGCCAAGTTGTAGTGCGGACTGGATATTCCGCTGTGGCGACCCCTTGCCGGGAGCAGCCGAAAGACCAACAACATTTCTCATTTCAGTTAATTTTAGTGACGTGTTTCAAAAAGATTTTCACGGAGACTGAGGTTTCATATATGTGCATATATCCTCATATACTGTATGTGGGCAATTAGGATACCAATTTCATGTGTTCGCACATAAGTTTTTTGCATTTTTTTTTAAAGTTAGTTCTTAGTTATTGCCTTGATAATAGACAATATGAACTAGGCATCATGTATGACAGTTGCCAAAGTGAGATATGAGCTAAAATGACCAGATCCTGCGAAAGGAGACATATCTTGTATATACATATAGGGCTTATATGTGGATATAAAGAAGCAATACAGGAGACCTATATGGCCTGTATATGCACATATATGCACCTCAATGTTGCCTATATGTGGCATATATACGCATATATATTATCATATATATGCATATATACTGCATATAGGTTTCATATATGCGTATATATCCTCATATAGGTGTGGATATATGCACATATATACTGCATATAGGTTTCATATATGCGCATATATCCTCATATAGGTGTGGATATATACGCATATATACTGCATATAGGTTTCATATATGCGCATATATCCTCATATAGGTGTGGATATATGCACATATATACTGCATATAGGTTTCATATATGCACATATATCCTCATATAGGTTCTTTCCATGTGGGTCATTACATCCATAAATCTCCTCTTTGGTCTTCCTCTAGACCTCCTGCCTGGAAGTTCCAACCTCAGCATCCTTCTACCGATACATTTACAATCTCTCCTCTGAACATGTCCAAACCACCTCAATCTGGCCTCTCTGACTTTATCTCCAAAACGTCTAACATGGGTTGTCCCTCTGATGAACTCATTCTTGATCCTATCCATCCTTGTCACTCCCAAAGAGAACCACATACATCTTAAAATTGCATCTGAACCTACATCACTACTGCACTAAGTTGTTCAAAAATTTAGGTGTATGTTCAAAATTGCATCTTAACATACAGTACACCAACAACTTAGTGCAGTAGTGGTGGAGAGTTGGTACTTTGGACTTGGTACTCTAACCCTAGGGAAACTTGCAGTTGTTGAGACCCATGTAATTTTCCCAGCAGCTTAGGTTGGGAGTAAGTGTTACTGCAGGAAGGTCCACTATTTTATCCATAGCTAAAACTATTATCTTACATACACTCTTTAATTATTTATTTATTTGTTTGTTTGTTTGGTTTAATTTTGTATTGAACTACTTCTGTAAGTGACATCATGTCTGGCACAACAATGCATAATCAGAAAATATAAAGTGTGGGATAAAAGAAAACCTATGAACATGAAAGAAGAGATCAATCCTTGTAAAAATGTTTTATTGTACATTACAGTTCTCTGCAGTAACATAATTTCATAACTACTGAACCACAGTTTATATGATGCAGCACTATTTTATTGTATTTGCTTCAGTTTTTATAGTCCATTGGTTTTCATTTGCTTTGTTACAAATTTCAGATAAATATGTAGAAGTTGCAATTTTGTTTTCTTTTGTTGTAAATTATTGTTTGCAGCACAGTAAACATTTCAGAAGTGTTTAATACAAATTGCAATATAACCATTTGCTGTAAGATGCGCTGAAACCCTGTAAATCCTTTTCTATCAATATCACAAAAAAAGACAACTATGGTTTATACAGTGGTTGTGGAACTGTGGGAACACTGACTAGAGTGACAAAAATATTTCGTTTGGCAAAATACCTGAGTTTTGTGGGGGTTTTCTGGAAAATGTTTTGAGAATTATGTAGAGTATTACCATTTTATGCACTATATATACTGAAAATTTGTATTTATTATATCAGAAAAGAATAATTGACAATAAAAGAGAACAACGTCACTATTCTACACAGTTCTTTGAAAGTTGTAATGAAGAACAGCTTAAAAATGTAAAATACAATAAAAGTAAATATAGTACTGCATCATATCAATTCTGGTATAACAGTTATGAAAATATTTTAATGCAGAGAAATATGATGTACAGTAGTAGATTTTTGCATGGATTATGCTTTCACTTTGAGGATATTAATTTCCCTATAATGACAACTTACAGTAACATCACATGATGAAGTATAATAGAAATGAAAAGCAACAAATAAAAACAACAAAAATAAAAATTTCATTAAAAAAACATTATCTGTATAATACACCTATTCCCCCTCCCCCCCAAATGTTTGAACTATAAATAAAACAGTGAACCGCATTACGTTTTGGTACACACTTTGGTCTTGTTATTTCACAGTGAAACCATGACAACCAGTGTCCAAAAACTGTGGCCCATATTTCATCAGTCACATGTCTCATTCCTCTGTTTTTCTCTCCTACCATCACGTAGTCTTCTTCCTCTTTCCCTTCCTCTATCAATTTCGAAATTGTGTTACACATCCCACCCTGCAAAACCTCATTTCAGAGAGATCCCCCTGGACATGAGCAACCCTCCACCAGAAGTCAAAAAACAGTATCTTAAATAGGGTCCTGATTGATTACACATCTGGAATGACAGGTTGTGCTAAACATTAAAAGAAGTATCTCAGCTCCTAGAATCATCTCTTAGTGCTGTGAAATACCTTAGCAGCCATTCCTATGATTGACTTTCCTAATATTTTGTGCTCCTTCAAAGAAATAAAAAACATAAATTGTATTCTTGTGTTATCCTTATTATGTCTTGTACAATACTGTGGGAATGTGGCTCAGTGTGATGGCAGGGGAGATAAAACGTATACTAATGATTTTGACTAAATGACCAGAATGAGTGATTTTTAGTACAAAATCAGTGATTAAGCAATTGAGCTGTATGAATGATGTCTGAATTAATTTGTTTGTGTAAAAAAAACAATGAATATTGATACTCAGTTGTGACAAAATAGCTTAATGGTGTGAAGCTTTTCACGTGGGGTTTACCTTGAGAAATGATCAAAATTAATTGAGAAAAAATTTACCATAGACACAATATGCACATGAACGAGATTTAAATGTATTGTGTGGAAATCTCACAGCTGAGATAATAATACTATTACTCCTATCTATATAAATAAAGCAAAGGTTTTGTCTGTACTCACTACATGTAAGAACTCACTCCTTCAATCATATCTTTACGCTACAGTCTCAGAAAAATGTTGTCTGTCTGCATGTCTAGCTTGTCTGTATTTCTGTCCGGGCAGATTTTGTCACAGCATCATGCAAAACTGGCTTGACAGAATTGAAGGAAGTTTTGGCATTATTTGTCTAAAGTTAAACATGCACCATAAATGAAATCAAAATGTTAAATTGTGAGCAGTTACTGTATGTGCCAGATTATGTCACAATATCTAGCACTTTTTCTAGCCAATCAATGCAATAGTTACCGTGTATAGACAGAGTATGCGAAATACACATAAACGAAAATATCTTCAAATAACAACAAAACAACAACAGCAAAAATGCAACACAGCATATTTACTCCCGAAAAAAGGAAAGTAGACTATGAAAACTGAACCTTCAAATATATCTGGACAGATCAACATATGTTTATTCTTCCTGTGGGAATTTTATAACCAGTTTGTCTCATATGTTCCGAAACCATAGAGTTAATAATTGCTATAAAAATATCTATTAAAACAAAATTGCATCACACAAAACTATCTGGACAGAATTTAATGACATTTTTGCACTACTTAGAAATCTATTTATCAGTTAGAAAGTTTCACCTGCACCAGAAGTGAAATCTAAATCTTGGATAAAAGCGATGTTATGAACATTTATGTACCAGATTAAATAATGTACTTTAAAATAAGCTACTAATAAGCTACTTGCCCAAAACAAACAAACACTTGCACCAACAGAAATTTATTAGAAAAGCTAAAATTTTATCGCTGAAATGACAGTGTTGAAGTGAATTTTAACGCTCTAGATGTCTTTTTAGCAATTTCCCTCTGGTATTAATAAAGTTCTTAATTGACAAAACTTAATTTTTTTTATCTTCTTTTTTGATTTCTCTATCTGTGATTCACTCTCTAATTACCGAACTGGGAGTGTGTTTGGCTGACGATGAAAGAATTAACAAGGCGTAATTATTCATCAAGGCGTTGTATTAATAAGTTACTGCTGTACAGAAAGACAGACAGATATGTACGGGGGCTTTAACCTGATATTATAATAATATCACTGATTATATTAAAGCTGATCGGTTTATTTTTACCTTTAACTTTTTATCTATTTCTTCAAACTCTTTTCGCATCCACGACGGGTAAGTACACTATGATAATAAAAAAAAGACTGCTGAATCCTTTTTACAGTTAGGGTGTGAATAAAATACAAAATCAGGAAATGAACCATGCACTCTGCAGGAAACAGAGGACAGTGTCAAAATAACGATTCCTAAGACCAAGTATTAATAGATGCTCTGTCTGGGGGGTAACTGTCTGGCAGTTTTTAGATGTTGGTGAAAATCAAATGATTGTTATTTAGACTCTGGTAGTAAATATATAGAATTGAAGGAAGGTGTCTTTTCTTTTCTCCTTCATTCTACATATAGTAGCTATTGTACATTATATTAAACACATACTGGCACATAGTCAGCAATTACACGACTATAATATAATTAAAAATGTTTAGACTCTACCACATATTGTATAGGACACAGTGACATGAAATCATTCATTAAGTGAACCCATACTAAATATTAACATCACATATAAAAAAAAGCTATATTGTTTACTTACTGTACCTTTAACTTTAATAACCAATGGTGTGCTGGCTTTGGTGATGCCCTTAGCTTCAGCCTTACAGTAGTAATTTCCACTGCTGTCTTTCTTTGCTAAAGCGCTAAAGATGTGTCCAGCGTTTAGATGTTTCTCATCTTTATACAGACTGTACTTCACACCTGTAGGAGCAATTTGCTTTTCAGAGATATTATAACTCCTGCAGCTCAGGTTGAATTGTTGGTCCTCGAACACATCATTTGGAGTCATGGTTAGCACAGGTCTTGAGAACAACTCTAAGTGTTAAAGAAGAAATTGTAATTAGTGCTATGCAGTAAGTAAAGCTTTCTAAGCTGTGCTTATATGGGAATTGTGTTCATCTTTGTGTAAATTAATAGTTACCTGCTACTTGCAGCTGGGCCTTGGAGGTCTTCTGAACATTACCCCTTTCAGTTTTGCATACATATTCTCCAGAGGCATTTGCTGTTACCTCAAAGCTGTAACTGAATGATTTATCGAGTTTATCGAGTAACACAGTGTCTTTGGTGAGGAAGACTTCTAGGTCTTTTCGGGAGTAACCTGAAACATCACAATAAATGTGCACCCGGTCCCCCTCCACAACAGCTGCACTGGGGGAAATTCTTATTGATGGTGTTATTTCGAGTTCTAAAAATTAAACAAAAACAGCAAAAATGGAAGTGTACAGTGCAATGTGGTATCAATAACTACATTTAAATGTTTAGAAAACTGAATGGTTAAAACTTGCCAGTTGTTTTTAAATGACCAGCATACAAAGACACAGTTTACAGCAAAGCCAAATAGCAGAAATTGTTAATTTACCTCGAACAAAGATGTTCACGATGTTGCTGTTGTTTGAGATGCCTGCAAAGGGATTTAGCATATGCATGTATTTACAGTAAAATGAGAATTTTCCTGGGCTGTCAAATTTTACTGAAATGGTTACTGTATTGTCTTTGTTAAAGGCAAAGTCAAACTGTTCGTCGTCCTTGTGAAAGAAGAAATACAAGCCACCGATCTCCTCTGGTGCACTGCATGTGAAATTAAGTGCACCACCCTCATTCACAGTTTTAGCCTGTACTTTCAGCTGTGGTGTCTGCAGGCCTGCATGGGTACAGAAGGTTTCAGACAAACTTGTAACTTATATGTACTACAATATTTGGCTCAAATCCAATTGTACTAATGTAGAAACAAAAGCTATGATCAGCTTTTCAACACAATACTTTATGCTTTATGTGCTTGCCTGGTTTCTAAAAACTTAAAAATAACCAATATTTTAACATTTACTTCAACAATGAACTTCCAGAGGAAGCTTGGTTTGGGATGCTTCTGTTTGGTTAATAATTTGTGTGCATAAGGGGTGGATCAATCTGTGTGACACAATCTGCATCTATTTGGTAGTCAAACTATTAAGTTCTGCATCTGTATTTTGATTTGAACCCAAAGTGGGCATGGGCTAAACTAAAAGTTTATATTTATAGAAAGTCCTGCAAAACACAGAGCAGTCTGTGAACTCTGCCCCTAACATTTTGTTTCCCCTATATTTTACAACGTATCTCAAAAGAACTGTTTTTTAAATGCGGTACAACAAGTTATTATTTTTGCTTGTACCTGACCACAGTATTTAAATAAATAACAATTTTGGTATTTATATTACTGAATAAATATTATTTATATTCTTGTGTGCCATGCGGAAGGCCTGGGTTAAATTCTCCGCCAGTGCTTAAACCGCAGCCACTGGATGCAGTGCTGGTCCCAAGGCCACATGCATAATACCATTTTACTCATAGAATGAAAACCTATAACAATATTACCTGTAATACAGAACCAACACAAAAGACACTTTACTTGTAGCATTTAGAAAATACTGTATTTAGGTACAGTGGAACCTTAGATTGCGAGTAACCTGGTTTGCATGCGTTCTGCAAGACGAGCAAAAATGTTTAATAAATTTATTCACCTGTGCGAGGGTGAGTCGAGGGTGAGTCTCTATTCAGTAAACTGGTGTGTGTGTGTGTGTGTGTTTTTGTGAAAGTTGTCCTACACAGCAGCAATTCTTTTTAAAGGTAAAGTGCAGGTTAATTTTTTTTTATATTTCGCATAAATTATTTTTATATGAATATTTTTTGGTTGTGGAACGAATCGTCATAGTTTCCATTATTTCTTATGGGGGAAATTCACTTGGCTGTACGAGTGTTTGGATATACAAGCACGTTTTTTGGAATGAATTATGCTTGCAATCCAAGGTTCCACTGTATTGCTATTTTATTCTTTTACTGTATATTGATACATATGCCTAGAAGGTCAATAATTTTCTAGTCTTTAACTGTTCACATCTTTCAGCATGTGGTCACACTTCTATAATATATTGCACCAAAGCATTGGAGAATAGTCATATGTCTTTGATACATTATGCATCTATTTCATATATGTCATATGTTTAGAATGACAAAGGTCTTGTCCAGGTCATATTTAATCATTTCCGTCTGTTTTAGCTATTATTTATACTATACACTTTACCTGTTACAGTGAGTCTCTGTGCCTTGCTGCTCTTCTCCTTTGAGAAGATTTGGACTTGGCATTTGTAATTGCCTGAGTGACCAGCCCTGGCTGGAACTAGGCTGTACTCCAGCAAAGAGTCACTGGTGGTTTTGGAGTAAATCACTGTCTCATCCTTCAGGAACATCAGCGTGCGTATGAGTTGTGTAGTCTGGCTGACCTCGACTTCACAATGGAGGGTTAAGTTGCTGCCACTTTGCACTGAGGTTCCTGGGAGGATGGTCAGCTCCACCAAGTTAATGGTGAAAGCTGAAAAGCAAGGTTAAATATAAATTACAAAACTGAATAACATCAGGGGAACATTTTTGTCCGTAACTAGACGTGTCAAGTTTGTCAAAGATTTTTAATGAAAAATATTTTTTAAGTTTATACAAATCGCATTCCAAAAAAGTTGGGACACTAAACAAATTGTGAATAAAAACTGAATGCAATGATGTGGAGATGGAAAATGTCAATATTTTATTCAGAATAGAACATAAATCACGGAACAAAAGTTTAAACTGAGAAAATTTATCATTTTAAGGGAAAAATATGGTGAATCAAAATGTCATGGTGTCAACAAATCCCAAAAAAGTTGGGACAAGGCCATTTTCACCACTGTGTGGCATCTCCCCTTCTTCTTACAACACTCAACAGACGTCTGGGGACCGAGGAGACCAGTTTCTCAAGTTTAGAAATAGGAATGCTCTCCCATTCTTGTCTAATACAGGCCTCTAACTGTTCAATCGTCTTGGGCCTTCTTTGTCGCACCTTCCTCTTTATGATGCGCCAAATGTTCTCTATAGGGGAAAGATCTGGACTGCAGACTGGCCATTTCAGTACCCGGATCCTTCTCCTACGCAGCCATGATGTTGTGATTGATGCAGAATGTGGTCTGGCATTATCTTGTTGAAAAATGCAGGGTCTTCCCTGAAAGAGATGACTAGATGTTGTTCTAGAACCTGAATATATGTTTCTGCATTGATGGTGCCTTTCCAGACATGCAAGCTGCCCATGCCACACGCACTCATGCAACCCCATACCATCAGAGATGCAGGCTTCTGAACTGAGCGTTGATAACAACTTGGGTCGTCCTTGTCCTCTTTGGTCCGGATGACATGGCGTCCCACATTTCCAACAAGAACTTCGAATCGTGACTCATCTGACCACAGAACAGTCTTCCATTTTGCCACACTCCATTTTAAATGATCCCTGGCCCAATGAAAACGCCTGTGCTTGTGGATCTTGCTTAGAAATGGCTTCTTCTTTGCACTGTAGAGTTTCAGCTGGCAACGGCGGATGGCACGGTGGATTGTGTTCACTGACGATGGTTTCTGGAAGTATTCCTGAGCCCATTCTGTGATTTCCTTTACAGTAGCATTCCTGTTTGTGGAGCAGTGTCGTTTAAGGGCCCGGAGATCACGGGCATCCAGTATGGTTTTACGCCCTTGACCCTTACGCACAGAGATTGTTTCAGATTCTCTGAATCTTCAGATGATATTATGCACAGTTGATGATGATAACTGCAAAGTCTTTGCAATTTTTCGCTTTGTAACACCTTTCTGATATTGCTCCACTAACTTTCTGCGCAACATTGTGGGAATTGGTGATCCTCTACCCATCTTGGCTTCTGAGAGACACTGCCACTCTGAGAAGCTCTTTTTATACCCAATCATGTTGCCAATTAACCTAATTACTGTTAATTGGTCTTCCAGCTCTTCGTTATGCTCAAATTTACTTTTTCCAGCCTCTTATTGCTACTTGTCCCAACTTTTTTGGGATTTGTTGACACCGTGAAATTTGGAATCAACATGTTTTTCCTTTAAAATGATACATTTTCTTGGATTAAACTTTTGATCTGTCATCTATGTTCTATTCTGAATAAAATATTGACATTTGCCATCTCCACATCATTGCATTCAGTTTTTATTCACAATTTGTTTAGTGTCCCAACTTTTTTGGAATCCGGTTTGTATTATAGTGATGCATTTGCAATGTTTGGAAAAGATTCATATGCTTATTGCAGCTTTAATTATGCTTTAATTAATAAATAATGACAACAAAGTATTTATCAATAAACTTTGATCCGAAGCTTTGATTTCCATGTTCTTATCACATCTCATTTTTCTTTGCTCTTACTACAATATTGAGAGGCATGCTGATATTGTGGGGATTCCACAGGAAGGCCACTCTAAGACTGAAGAAGTCAGAAGTTTTTAAAGAGGGGTGCAACGGTACATCGATTAGAATTGGTACTGTTTGGTACAGGGGATTTTCAACTCAATTCAATTCTATTTGTATAGCGCTTTTAATAATGGTCATTGTCAGAAAAGCAGCTTTACAGAATCAAAAGAAAATGATGGAAATGTCTATGAAATGTGAGAAAATGTTTATGAATCAAAATTATCAGATTGTCCATGATGAGCAAGCTGAGGGCAACAGTGGGAAGGAAAAACTCCTTGAGATGGCAATAGGAAGATACATTGGGATTACTCAGAAAATTTGCGCCAGTGATTCAATCAAACACAGACTACTCTAGCAGTCTAATTAGTGGTGGGTGATTTTCTCAGTTAATTCAAATTAATTCATCTTTGAATCCTGAATCTTTAATGTGATTTTAAAAAATGGTAAATGTTTATATAATAAACAATTTTACTTTTTTTCTTTTTTTATTTCAACACTTTTTATTTTTAACATGCTGTTTAAAATGTAAACAATACAAAGGAAAAACACAGCCATCTTAATCTGATAATTGGCATGTTCGAATATTTTTACATATTTAAAAACATTCTTTATACAATTTGTCCTGTTTAGGGTCGTGCTGGGCCTGAAGCCTGTGACAGAGAATTTGAAGTACTACTCTGGATGGGGTACCAATCTATTGTATTGTATTTGATTCAGAACTTTGTGGATTGGTGACAGCGGAACTTCCTCCAGCCAAATGCGGGGTATAGACAAAAGACCTGGTGGTGGACTTCCGCAAGTACAAACACGCTTCTCTATCACCAGTGAACATTCAGGGAAAGGACATTGAGAGAGTGGACTCATATAAATAACTGGGTTACAGACAACACAGACGTAATCTGTAAAAAAGGACAGAGCAGACTCTTTCTGTTGAGGAAACTAAGGTCTGTTGGAGTGCAGGGAGCACTTCTCAAGACCATTTTTGACTCTGTGGTGGCATCAGCCATATTCTATGGAGTGGTCTGTTGGTACAGACAGGAAGTGACTGGATAAACTGATTAAGAAGGCCAGCTCAGTTCTGGGGATTCCCCTGGACACTGTACAGGAAGTGAGAGAAAGGAGGATGGTACGTTAAGCTATCTTCATTGCTGGAGAATGAGTCTCACCCCCTGTATGAAACAGTTACATCTCTGAGCGATATTGAAGGTCTTTTCTCCCTGCTGCTATAAACTGTACAATCATAGCTGCTCCCAGTGAACCAGTCTCCATATTTCATACTGTTGTATCTTATTATATAATGTTACAATATCTAATTTTATTATTATTTATTATTATTATAATTTTTTTTTACAATAATTACAATATCTTAGATATAACATTACTACCTTACAATACAGTTATAATATCTTAGATTTGGTTTCAATAGCAACTGGTGTGCAATAACGCCATTTGAAACTGCAATATAATCCTAGTGCAATTCACTGCAGCAGAACTGTGCAATAACACCATTTTAAACTATGCAATATTACCCTTGTGCAATTTGTTGTTTGTACAGGTAAGTGCAATTATTGTATTGCCTTTTCTTTTTCTCTTGTATTTATACAAAGTCTTGTATTTATACAAAGTACCCTATTTTTTTATTATATTATTTTTTGCACAATTTTTTTCTTCGCTGCTGTAACAAAGAAATTTCCCCACTGTGGGACAAATAAGTGTATATCTTATCTTATCTTATCTTATCTTATCGGCACAAAAGGACATATTACGGGAAACAAATTAGCCTACTCTGCATGTTTGAACTACTGTATAGAAGAAAACTGGAGAACCCAGAGGAAACCCACGAAGCACAGGCAGAAAATGCACAACTTCATGCACGTGCATGACTCAAGGTGTAACCACTATGCCACCATCCCACCCCATTTAAAAACACATACTGCTAGTAATTCGATGGTCAGAATTATGTAATTTCCACCCTCAGCACATAGAACAGATGAAGTGGGAAGCTGGATGCCCTCATGTTTGTATTTTGTTAGCAATTGCTAGGAGATTTAAATAGAATAGTGCAGATTTAAGAAGAATAGAGCAAGTTGACTTCTCAGTTGTGGTGGCATATAATGTAACCAAAAACATGCTTTTCATTTACTTATTTGGAGAAAGAAGGGTACACTGAGTTGTGAAAAAAAATATGTATAATGTATATGTAACCTTTTTTTATAGTATAGACACATGCTGTTTGGTTTAATACCAACACTTAGAACACTGGAAAGTCTAAATAAACACTGGGGGATGAGCAGTGCAGAGTTCAGTGTGTTGAAAACCAAACATTAGTGGGAAATCCTGTCTAAACATGCATTAAATTAATCTCATATAAGTATAAGCAAACTTGTTTTATGCAAGAAGCACTTGGTACAACAGCGACTATGAAAGAACATAGTAAACTTACCTGGCTGTGCCTTGCCATCCTGCCCTGCAGATAAAAAACAGAATGAAAACAGTGATGAAAAAGTTGAAAAATAAATATATATATATTCAAATATAATTAAAAGGTGGATAAAAATATAAAGTTAGAATTTGGTGGTTATTAAAAAACTTACACAGCGTTAAAAAGTAGATGAGGACCACAGTGGGCCACAATGGCCAGCACGCCATAATCCTAGGTGGGTTGTGCGAATACGTAGACAATGAATGTTAAAAGGCAGGTTTTTAGGGAGCTGGAGTTGCTCTGTAACCTTACATTGTTTTTGCGTTAATAAGGAAATGAGTGCAGTTTCCTCAGGATGTGCGCAATTTGATTGTTTCGTTTGCTTGCAGCTTTAAGTGGACCAACACTCTGACAATGCTTGCCCATGTCCTGCTGACTCCTACAGGACAATTCTGTGCTAAAGGTCTGTGCCTATTCCAGAGGCCTAAAATAAATGAAGTGATTTACTGTATATATACTTGCACTCTGAGAAACTTTTTTTCCATCTTGCATCTTGTGAAAATATTAACTATTCTCAGTATAAATATACAGTTTAGTTTTTCTAATTAATATCTATTGGTGCAGGGGTTTGTCTACATTGAACAAGTACAGTGGCTTATTAGTAGCTTATTTAAAAGTAAATTATTAAACCGGCACATAACTAAGCATATTCTCCCCAACTAATAAAGCCTTTCCCCCCATATGCCTTATCAACAAGGGTTTTCTTGTGGCCACACAGCTATTTAGTCCCAATCCAGTGTGTTTTTGCCATACAGTAATTTGTGAGTGGAAATGTTCTTAATTTCGCTATTAAATATAGCTGTATTTTTTTTAATGATGCAATTTCACATAATGTAATCTCCAATTGTGGCGATTCAAGATTTTTTTTTGACAAATCTTTTGTTTGCTCTCTACAGGTTTTAATAATATGTTGGACAGTTCTCATCTCAATTCCAGTAATTTCAGAATTGTCCTTTGCTGTTTACTTCAGGCCAATCATTCCAAGACTCTTTTTTTCATGTCTTCCTACATGGTTGCTTAAAAAATAAAAAGCTGCTCATTGCATCATTTAGGTTAAAATTGTTGCATGCTGAAATGTATAAATCACTGCAGTAATTATTCAATCAAATGCTCCTACATATTGGCTTAAATAAATCCACATAGCAACTTTTTTTGGCCAGGAAGTGTATGATTCTAAGGGGAGGTCCCAACAGCACTTCTACAATAATCCAGTATAAACACTAGGTGCTGCTCAAGGTTCATGTTGAGTATCTACTGTATATCTGACCGTTATCTAACTCATACACACAGCACTGCAATAGACCAATACTGATCTGATGTGCGAACTTGTTAATTTAACTTGCTTAGATTAACCGTATGTTCTGTTCCCTAATTAGCAGTAAGCATTGTTCATGGGTCATGTTGACTTTGGGCAGCTGAGAGAATTTTTTATTTTTTTTAAATGCAAGAGCCTGAATGCATTTATTTATTATGGATCAATAAAGACACACAAAACATTTTCTCATGCTGAGGTATGCCCCTGCCTGCATTTGTCTGTAATAAAGTATGAGTGTGTTTAAAACATGGAGATAATGCAACATAGAGTAATTTCACCTATTTTATGTATTTTTGTAAAAATCTATTTGGTTAAAATGATGAAACAATGCCTGTGTTATATATGAATAGAGGGGTTAAAGCACACACCAAACTCACCAAAAGTTGTATGTATCCGTTTCCCCACATTTAATATAAAATTTCTGAACACAGATACAATGACTGGGAAAAAGAGACTACTTTGATTCAAGAGACTATATTTGCCATTTGCGCCCCTATCAGTATGAGTACATTGGATATTATTTTTATGCAGAAACTCTCTGAGTCAGGGATGAAAAAAAGATAGAGAAAATGTATTAAACATATACAGTACAGTATCACAAGAAAACACAAGAACAAATAGAAGAAGAAGGATTTAAGCTATAACAGCTATAACACTATAACAGTTATTTAGTACACCATGGTATGCTTTCATATCCAGATATTGAACTATCACACTTTAAATTTACAAATTGCATTTTGTCTGGAAAGATTAATTACACATTTGCTGTCACGGTTTTATATTGAAAAATATAAAATATACTGGAAAATAAAATACAGTATTTGCAGAATCAATAATCAATAACAAGAAGAAACCAAATGTAATAAGTTCTTAAAATTTATTTAAGCTTCTATTCCTTATGTTCCACCCACAGTATAAAGCTCACAAAGCTACAGTCCATGGCCAAAAATGAAGGCTAAGGCTTAATAAGGCTCCCAAGGCTAGGCAAGGCAAGGCACGTTTTGTATAGCACAGTTCATACACAATGGTAATTCAAAGTGCTTTACGTAAAAGAGAAGAAAATAATCCTAAACAGAAATGGAAAATAATAGCAATAAAAACTTTAAAAATAAAAATAAAAACAGTTTGTAGTGGCTCTTTTGAAAACTAGAAATTTAGAATCAAAATAAATCATACAATATAAATCAGAGGTGTAAAGAATAATAAAATTTTGTACTCAAGTACAAGTACTGTTACTTCAGTGAAATTTTACTCAAGTACAAGTAAAGTTACCATTATAAAAATCTATTCAAGTAAAAGTAAAAAGTAGCTCATTAAAAAATTTACTCAGAGTAAAAGTTACCGAGTTACTTTTTTAAAAATTACAGATTCATCTTTCCCGCGTCTCTCTCCGGTTTATATATGGTCGCGCTAGTCGATGACGTCACTAGTCGATGACGGAAGCGACCGTGTGGAAGGTCAGGTAGATGCCGATGTCAGAAAACCTGGAGTGGAGTCTGGAGCGGCGCGACCAGGACATGATACACACGCGAGCGCAAAAGCATAATATTTATTATTTTAGCATTTTCATTCATTTATTTTTTACTCAGTAGCGAATATGATTTAAAATGTAGCGAATTACAATACTTCAAACAAAACATACTTAAGTAAAAGTAAAATTACAGATTTTAAAAACTACTTTAAAAAGTAGAAATACACAAAAAAAACTACTCAATTACAGTAAAGCGAGTAAATGTAATTCCTTACTTTCCACCTCTGGTATAAATATAAGAAACATAAAAGACAGTGAAGTCGGACGTAGCACAGTACTCAATAAACACAAAGCTAAACAGATGAGTTTTGAGTCTAGATCTCAATGCGACTAATGTTTTAGCACATCTGATCTCTTCAAAACGCTGGTTCCAACTGCGGGCAGCATAATAGCTAAAAGCGGACTCCCCGTGTTTTGTGTGAACTCTTGGTATTTCTAACTGACTCGATCCTAACGATCTGAGTGGTCTGTTAGGTTTATATTCAGTGAGCATATCTGTAATATATTTAGGTCCTGGGCCATTAAGTGATTTATAAACGAGTAAAAGAATTAAAAAATCTATCCTAAATGTTACAGGAAGCCAGTGTAAGGACCTGAGGACTGGTGTGATGTGCTCAGATTTTCTGGTTCTAGTTAGAATCCTGGCAGCAGCGTTCTGGATGAGCTGCAGCTGTCTAATGGTCTTCTTGGGAAGGCCGGTGAGGAGACCATTATAATAATCCACCCTGCTGGTGATAAAGGCATGGACAAGTCTCCAAATCTTGATTGGAAACAAAACATCTAATTCTTGCAATGTTTTTAAGATGATAGTATGCTGATTTAGTTACTGCTTTGACATGACTACTGAAACTAAAGTCTGTCTCCAGAATCACCCCAAGATTCTTGACTTTTAGTTGTTTGACCCCTAGAGTGATGGTATGCATTCAGCTTCAGAGCTTCATCTTTGTTTTCAAACGCAGTGACCTCAGTTTTCTCCTTGTTTAACTAAAGAAAATTTTGGAACATCCACCTGTTAATTTCAGCAATGCATTGGCAGAGGGAGACAATGGGGCTGTAGTCTTTTGGAGATAAGGCTAGGTAAATCTGGATTTCATCAGCATCGCTGTGATAGCCAATTTAGTGGGAAAATATACAGGCTAAACAAGAGCGGTGCAAGAATTGAGCCTTGTGGGACTTAGACTTATGCTCTCCTATACTCACATAATAACCTCTCCCTTCTAAGTATGACCTGAACCATTTTAGTACCACCCCAGAAAGCCAGACCCAGTTTTCCAGTCTTTTTTATTAGCATGTTATGATCGACAATGTCAAACGCAGCACTAAGATCTAGCAGTACCAGCATTGATATTTTGCCAGAATCAAAATTTAAATGAATGTCATTTATAATCTTTACGAGCGCTGCCTCTGTACTGTAATGCGCTCGGAAACCAGATTGAAAACTGTCCAGGTATTCATTTGCGTTTAAGTGGTTGTTCAACTGATTAAAAACAACCTTTTCAATAATCTTACCTATAAAAGGAAGATTTGATATTGATCTGTAGTTATTCAAAATCGTATTATCAAGATTGCTCTATTTCAGAAGTGACTTTACAACTGCGTTTTTTTTAATAGAGTTCGGAAAAGTCCCAAAGAGAAGTGAAGTGTTCACCATTTCGAAGATATCTTCTTCTAAACAGTTAAACACACTTCTGAGAAAAGATGTGGCAAGTGTGTAGGTCACAGGTTGACAATTTGAGTTGCCATACTATTTCATCCAAGATTTTGCTATCAGTTGTTTGAAAGACAGACATAGTAATGGATATAGTTTTTAAAATTGTGTTTGAGTTTTTCTGATCTCTGCACAACTTGATGTATTAATAGTCCTTTTAATATTACTGATTTTCTCAGAAAAGAAGGAAGCAAACTAATTGCATTTACTGTCGGAGAGCATTTCAATGGGTATCTGACTTGGTGGGTTTGTAAGTCTCTCAACAGTAGCAAAAAGAGTGCGAGTGTTGTTTAAGTTACAGTTTATAATGTTTGAGAAGAAGGTCTGTCTAGCTCAGTGGTTCTCAAAGTGTGGGGCGCGCCCCACTAGTGGGGAATACAGGCATGACAGGTGGGGCGCAATGAACGGGAGGAAATTAGTGGAAAATAACAGGAAAGTACCTATTCTAATTCATGCTTTTCTTTATTGATAATGAAGAGCGTACGCTCAAAACTAAACAATCACACACAAATAAATGGATCATTAATACAAGTAAATTTAAAATAACATCAGTTGTGGGCCGGGAGAAAAAGTGGAACCATAGTGGAACAATAATGGTTTAACGTCGGACGAACTTCAGCAGCGCTGCTCGAAACCTGCGCGAGCCACTGGGCAGCGCTGCTTAACTCTGACAGAAATAAACCGCGCCGACCATCAAAATACATTTTACCCCACTGGGATGCGCACGTACAAACCAGGCATGACAAGGCGGAAACAATATTAAACAGTCCTGACATTTTAAATGAATTGTTTTTAAATAAAAACACAGTGAGTCGCGCAGGTTTGTGATTCGAGCGGCGCTGCGCGAATAAACCAGATCATCACTGCGCTATCCAGATAGTCGCGCTGCGCTGTATTTGCGCAGATATTTGGTTCAATCGGGTGCCGCGGTTTCGTCCCTCTTTTGATGTGTTTGGCTCCACATTCACTTCGAGAATGGAAGAAGACGGTGCAGCAGCAGTGAGTTTGCTTACATGTGACAAAACTAATAATGAGGAGATTGTAAAGAAAAAAAGAATTGTGGAATTGGTTTGGGTATAAGAAAAGTGATACGAATGAGATGAACGTGATTTGGAAGGTACGCAAGTGCACTGTTTTAACAAGTGGTGGAAACACGTCAAACCTTTTCTATCATCTGAAATCCAAACGAATATGGCCAAAGTCAAAAAATGCGGCAAACCTCAGCAATTCACAGTTTAAATAAAATTACATAAAAAAAATAAAATTATGTAAAACAATTTCTTTGTGTTTTCATTTTTATTTATGCATTTTCAGATACAAATTGCTATATTGTGATGTATATCGTTATTGAGGTAGAAATTTGCTTCTACCGTGATAGAAGATTTTGGTTATATCGCCCACCCCCCCCCCCTAATGAAGCCTATCTTGAGCTTGGATTCATGGTGGGGATGGTGGGGGCAGAAGAGAGACCCGTGTGTGTTTTGTGTCTTAAACTGCTGGCAGCAGACCGCATGAGACCCAACAAATTAGGAAGACACTTAGAGACAACACACTCCAGTCACGTTAATAAACCACTGGACGTCTTTGAAAGAAAGCTGGCAGAATACAGACAGCAGGATAATCGCATGGTAAAATCTGAATCAGTGGACAGCAAAGCACAAATGGCTTCATTCAAAGTTGCATACAGAATTGGCCAGTGCAAAAAAACTACAAACGATTGCTGAGCAGCTAATAAACATGGGGTCAATTATGCAAAGATAAGTGACAACGTAAGCCTTTTATAACAATTGCACGTGTATTTTATCTTTTTTTAACTTGGTGGTGTTTGATCGTATTGGTTTAGGAATTGATATTTCAATAAACAGTAAACTTGGCCGATTTCGTTATTATTTTGTTGACAAGTGGGGCTTGAAAATTCGCTCACCCCCTTAAGTGGGGAATGACAGAAAAAGTTTGAGAACCACTGGTCTAGCTGTTGCTAGTTCCTCATTGTAAGCATGAAGGCTGTCTTTATGGACGTTATAGTGAATTTCAAGTTTCGTCTTCCGACACATCCACTCAGCTTTTCGGCATTGTCTTTTCTTAATCTGAACTCCTACTACTCTTTTCTCAATGGTGATTTCTGTCTGCCCGTCTTGGAGCAATATCATCAATAAGTTTCTTACCTTTTGAGTTAAAGGAATCAAGCAGAAGATCAACAGATCTTGCAGAACGCCTAACCAATCACACACACATGCTAATCGTACATCCTATTCCAGATTCACTTCACTGTTACTGTTATAATATTATCCATTGTCCTGGGAAGGCTTTTCATTAGATTTTGCAGCATGGCTTTGGGGATTTGCCCTTTCAGTGAGGGCAGATGATGATGTCGGATTGGGATCCCTGTCATGGAATTGGCATTTCAAATCATCCTGAAGTGTTTCTTTTCATTTATTCTTTACCTTGTAAGATATCTTGTCTTTTTAGCAAACATATATATAATTTTTTTATATGCAAATATCAATCTTCACACACATGAACTGCCTAAATAAACATGTTACTGTCCTTGTGCATGAAAGAGATGTATGAACAATAGTAAACAGACCAGTGAACATGAACAGTACATTAAAATAGGATCTACAGTATATAACATCCAGCGGGTTTATCATCTAAATATATTTATATGAACATCAAATTTATCATTAAAACTAATTGGTTACTAATTATTCTGAAAATTACCAGTTCAACTACTAGCAATAAGTACAGTATGCATACAAAGAGAAAAGTAGTAATTTATAAAGTAAAACAAAACAAATGCTATGCTGTTTAACAAAACCATGCTGTTTTTAGGCCCTTTTTTTCTTTTCTGCTTGGCCAGAAATGGCCAGACCACTTACAAATCCAGATCACTGTGATAAGTGCAGATGGGGTCAGCAGTTACTAATCTCACTCAAGCGGACACACCGAGAGGCGTCACAGTAGGAGGAGCGGTGTACATGTCTGCTCTGTCCTCTAGGTCACTGACTGATGAAAGGTCGACTGTTAAATTATAATTTCTCTTTCATATGACACATTATTCCTGTGAAAAGGGTAATTTATTTGCACACAGTGAAAACTTAAAATCAAAAGGTCTCAGAGCAGGGCATGCTGACATTTAACTGCATTCTACATATATTATTGAATATAAATGTTAATATTAATACAATGATTAAATTATCTTCCCTCATGATATGAGGAAAATATTATGGAAACAATTACTATGCCCTTTTTGATATTTATGTAAAACCAAGCAGTAGTTCATATGTATCACCTCACTGTACTGTATCAAGAACCCAGATAGCACACACACGTCGCGGAGACATCTATGCGACGTCATCTTTTTCATCTGGCAGATGTCTGGCAGAGGGCGTTTGCTCATTTGTCGGCGAGACGTCCGTGCCAGATTTTAGAATGACGCTTAGCCTACGTATTTAAGACATTAATGAATTAAAACGTCCCTGATCCGTTCTTTAGATGATGTTAATCAGATGTTCATACATCTGCCAAATGTCTGATTCATGTCGGATAGACATCGTTTTATTAAAACACCCCCTCTCATTATTTTAATTAAATACCCTCGGTTGATTATAATGAATCATGGTCAACAGAATTATGTGAAGGAAGGAAGAAACGGGATAAAACTGAGATTTTTATTTTATATTTTATATTTAATAAAAACCCTGTTTTACACCAGCAGCAACTTACAAATGAGGTCTCACTTTGAAAAGATGTACAAAACATAAAACACCACAAATAAGTATTAATCATAGAAAAAAAATTAAACACCAACAGAAACGTTTTTTACTTTAACTGTACGTTATGACTTTTAAATATGACCGTTAGATACGTTGGTCAGGAAACTCTTGAAGTCAGATGCAGACAGGACACTTTCATTCACAAACTGCTGTGAGAAAATACAGAGATAGATATTCAATTAAAATTCATGATACTTAATTTAGCAAATGAACAATACTTATACTTTGTTCCTCTCGCTTCACAACTCATGAGAACAGACTGAAACCAGAACCGAACCGCAGATTAAGCACGCGCATATAACCGTCTGTATTTTAAGTGTGATTAAAAATACAAGAAATAGCTTAAACTAAAATAACGTGACTAAACATCGCTAAACAACAGGTGACATTTATGTTCAGTATTACGTTTCTGTTTAGAAAAATGGGAATTCATTCCTGTTTACCTTTCCCACACGACCACAAACGTTTGTCTTCTCAACAAACTGTTCTCTTCTCGCGATATTTGCTCTCATATTTCCGGTTTTCATAGTGACAAGATCTCTTTTTCTCAACATGATTGAATCTAATACAAGTTAAGTTGTTGAATTTTATGCAAATACAACATGATTTATTCATGTTTATCTTGGAAACATGAAATTATTATGTTCAAAACACATATTACATTTTAGTACATGTAATAGGTAGCCAACTTCCTTTTTTTTGAGTGTATAAGAAAGAAAATGGGAAAAGGAACATGAACCTGCATTTACATCTACAAAGTAATGTTGTTCGTCTTTAAACGTGCTATACGTTCTAGGGAAAAAAATCTGGATTAAAAAATACACCTTACACCTTTAATCTCAACTCCGATTAACACATGACACTAAAATTAAGCATTTTTGATTTCATAAACAGAGGATTTTTGTGAATGTGGGCCTATGTCAATGCAGTTTAATAATATACACATTCACATACACAGAAGAATTTGTAAAGCAACACATCAAAGCTACTTAATTAAACTCATCACACATTGCTAAAAATTGCAACAAAAAAAAAAAATAGAGAAAATGTTTATCTTTAGATTTTTTTAAATATATATTGAATGCTATTATTGCATTAGTAAATATATAATAAACTACTGAATATTACTTTATATGTTATCCATAGGAGCACTGGTAGCCCATGCAGTTTAGGCCCTGGATTGCTAATGGGAACATTAGGGTTCAAGCAGTGCCACCGCTGGGTCATGAATCTTGGGCGCTTGGAACTCTAGGGCAAGTTCTTTAACCCTATACCCATACAAATTCACTTTGCCGGTCCCAAAGCCGTGATGAGGAAAGAGAAGGGCTTAGGTGTCAGGCTAGCAACCTGACTACATAACAACCATCCTTGCTATAGAAATGACAAAACCCATCACACGAGGAAAAAAAAAAAATATTATTACTATACTTCCTTAATTGGGACAACATAATTGCAACTACTTGCAAAATCTTCTGTACACTATGTTTTTCACTTGACCATCACACCTGTATTTGGGTCTGTACTAAACTGTTGCAACAAAGTGACAAGCATAGGAAGCATAATTGTTTTTATGTCTTTTTAGTCTTTTCATGCTGTAACATTACAGCAGTGGTCATAACATTATTGCTGGTGTTGAAGAACTCAAGTGGCTTGTACAGAGCCTGAAATCAACCATACTGAACACCTCTGTAATGAAGTGGAATGCTGACTGAGTACCAAGCATTTTCATCTGACATCAGTAGATGACTTCCCTAATTATGTTGAATGGGCAAATCCCAAATGTAACACTGTAAAGTACATACCTCAGTAATACTACAGAAGTGGAGGCTGTTATTGCAGCAAGGAAGGTACAAATTCTAGAATATAATATATAATAATATAATAGATATAAATATAATTGTGGTGGTTAGCTTAGAGATATTTTGAAAAAATGTCTTGTAGGGTGTCCTTTCTTTAAATACATTATGATAAAGTATCTTCTTATGTATCCTTACAGGGGGAAAATGATGACATGCCATCGAGGGTGTCCCTACATGCAAGAAAGCCTGGATTCTTTTCCAGTGATGCACTATGAGGTTAAATAGTGGGGTAATTCATATGTAGTGCCCTATATGCTTACAAGTGAGAAAATGAGATGATGTGCCCTTTAGCTGCTTCTACTCACAAATATATGCACCCTCTAGGATGCCTATATGGTGAAAAATTATTGAGTTAATACCCTCTAGGTATGCCTGTTTTTTTCTACCACTGTGCATATGAGGTGGTGTTTTTATGTATTTTTCTTGCCTGCAACTCAGACAGCAAATGCCTTCCTCTGAGCTTCTGGACTTTATTAGGTAGTTCTGTCCATCACACAAAGCCTATCTGTGTGAGGGTGCATACTATACCTATATCTGCCAAACTATATCTAACAAATTTTATTTATTAGACAAGAGAACAGGCAGATTTATTAGAAAAACTTGGATAAATCTTTTGGGATACTATATTTAAAGAAAATTGCAAATGAGCCTTCGGTTTATACATCATTAATGGAGTTTATGCATTTCTACATCTACATCTACATTGTTTACACCACAAAACCCATGTCAGTGGTTTATGGCATTTGCATTATTACGTATGCCTCTATTACATTCTCCTGAATATGCATAATGACACCCAGACATTCAATCACTTTGGATATTACCTGGGGGCCTAACATTGCATTTACTATTAGTCAGGAACACTATAAATTAATACATATAGTACTGCAGTGCAGTGGGTTGGATTGATTGATTGGAACCTTTGAGCATGGTGGTGTTGGAGGAGCAGACCAGGTCTGAACTCTGTTCTATTAAAGACTTTAAATGACGCCTCTCCCTCAAACCATAGAACCAGGAGAACAGTGACCTTTGACTACTGCACTAGAGCTAGAGCCATAAAAATATCCATTCCTGCTATAATAGTGGCTGTCAGCTTGCTGAATTTTTTTTTTTTTCCTATTAGGAAAAAACTAATAAGAATATGGATGGATGAGTCAATGTGTGCAGGTTAAAGAGCAGGTTTTCATATGGTATGTTTCCTATGTTTCACATTTTTCTGAATAGCAACTATAATGTTCGTTTTAAATGTGTTTGCTATATTTGGCTTTGTACAACTGAAGCAATCATAATTTTACATTTGAAGTATATACCATTTACCATATCCCAATATCTTGGGAGAATTTTCTTTTTCAACACTAAGGAGGAGAGAACATGGACCAGCTGATAATGCTTGTAGAGACGCTAACACAACTGAGCACAAAGCCAAATCTTAATATTATGTAACTCTGGGAATAAGGTGAGAAATTATTTCAATTACTTTTTTGTAAATTGAGAAATGGACTACTTACTTTGGAGTAATTTGTTTTTTTAATTCTGGGTTAACTTTATAGACTGTTGTGCTTGGAGATCAGGAGTTTCTAATATACCAAATCAAGCCTATTTGATTTCTAATAACTATAACAATGTTTATCTCTAATGTGTGATTTGAACATTTACTGAAGCTCTTAATATGAATTTATATGATTTACATGATGTGTTGCTACGTGTATAAACGATATGACAGCAAAACAACTCAAACTGGCAACACAAAGTTGTCTATAACCTTGCAAGTCCTTCTTTAAAGTTAAGGAGTATGCTTTTTCCCCTTGGGGTTCGTTCCTTTTACCATAGGGGTCATGACATGAGATCACTTGATCCATAAGATCTGGCACAAGTTTTATGCTGGACATCCTTCCTGTTGCAGCCCTTCAATTTTTTTTAAAATTGGGTTTTCAATACTGTTTTGAATGTTTCTAATGATCCTCTCCAATATTTGGAATTAAATGTATTTTTTTATGTGCAGCAAAACTCAAACCTTTTTTCTCCTACTGATAATGAACCTGAAAAAACAACCTTCTCTAAACATTAATTATAAATTAATTATAGAATTCAATTATAGAATTATAGAACTTCATGTGGATAAAATTTAAATATAGATAATACTAAAAATAGAGACAGACACACAGGATTAACTTTTTGGAGAAATATAGTTATCTGCAATTATTTTTCAACTGATTTTATTTGTATCAAGGATCGGCTGCTATAAAATGCTCAATATTTTCCTCAGGGATACCTTATACCATCTAAGTTACTGTCAGAAACGTAACAATGTAGTGATGTACAGTATGCTACCTTGAAAGTCTGTCTCTAACGCTTCCTTTACAGATACATTTGAATATATTGAAAGACTTTATTATGACAACTGACAACTGACTTATGAAACAGGAAAGGCTCAAGGCAGCTGCCACTTATTTCAGAAACATCCCAATTTTGAAAATGCAGATGACTGAATAAATATAATTTTCTTTTATCCAGAAGAAAAAAGAATATCTGGGACCTGGATTTTCTAGCCCTCGACCTAACATCACTGACAATCATCACAGTGTTCTTTGTTTTCTTTTCTCTTTTTAGACTCTTTGCCTTGACTTTTTTCTATTTTGTTTCCTGTCTTGAGCTGCAGCCACAATTAACTGTGCTTCCATTGTACATTCTTTCATAACCCCCTCTTCCCAATTCGCCCGGCTTCTCTCCAATCCTAAGTCATCAATATGCTATGATGTGAGGCAGCAGGCACTTTTCCCCTGTGAAAAAAAAAATACACTTTAGTGTATTACAAATATATTGAAATCCTCGATAGTACATTGCAAATATACTAACAAAAAAATTGTACCATCAGTTAATATATAAAAAGTATACTAACATCATGCTTTTACCAAATTTTGGAATTAAACTTTAAATATACTTAAAAATAATTTAATTATAGTACACTTTCCAAAAATAGATTATTGGAAAATATACTTTAAGTGTAAGGTTGGTCTAATTTCCAAAGTATACTTATTTAAACTTGTTTTTCAATGTATTTTTGGTATATTTTAAAAAATATATGCTCAAAATAATAATTGTACAAATGTACAGAAAGTATACATTAGAATACAAATTTTAATATACGGTAGTCTCAGTATATTATCAGTTAACTTTAAATGTACTTATTTAGTGCATTACTCTCTCGTGCGTGTGCGCTTTTAGACTCATTTCTGCACGCTGAATTTCTCTCCCTCACGTGTAGTGAGTCTACATACTGTACATGCAAACAGGAATAGTCGTGAAAATACTTGATGGTTTCATCAACCATGTCTCTTTCTACACTGAAAAAAAATTATACTTTGGATTTGTTGGATTTTACTTCAATTTGTTACAAGCTATTTTTTTTTACTTTCTCTCAAATCAAATGTTATAATTTTATTTAAGGTTTAATTTTTATTAAATATAAATATATTTTTAAGTTCCCCAAAAGGAAAAATAAATTCATCCATCCAAATCAAAAACAAAAGTTGTTACAATGCCTTAGGCCAGTAAAACTAATTTTTCGACTTTGTAACAACTTGATTTTCACTTTAGTAAAAATAAAAAATTTTAAGTACACTGAAAAAAAATTATACTTTGGATCAACTTTAAAAAATTGCTTCAATTTGTTACAAGCAATTTATTTACTTTCTCTCAAATCAAATGTTATAATATTATGTAAGGATTAATTTGGATTAAATATAAATATATTTTTAAGTTTCCCCAAAGCAAAAGAAATCCATCCATCCAAATCAGAAACAAAAGTTATTACAATGCCTTAGGCCAGTAAAACTTATTTTCTAACAACTTGATTATATCACTTTAGAAAAACCTAAAATGTAACATTATATTTAAGTTTAATGTTTACCTTGAAAGAAACAAATTACATTCATGTAGTATAAAGTAATAGGCGTAAATTTTTATACATAAAAATCAACAAAGTCTGAAATAAAGAAATGTACTTATCTCTGTGCCAAAAAAGTTCATTTATGTAGAGAAGTTATATTTATGAATGAAGTAAGTAACTTTTTAAAAAAAGTTACATTTATAAATGAAGACAATGAAGAAACAAGTTCTCCTCAAAAACATTTATTTGTTTTTGGTTACCATCCTTGAAACCATACATTACCTATTCTTTTTGTTATACCATTATTTCTCCAATTAAAAGACAGACAAGAAAAAATAAATAAATAAAACGTTTAGCACATAGATGAGGCCAAACAACATGGAACATTCATGTGCGACAGTAAGTCACAATCCCGATTTCATGTGGTGGCTAAAGACAGTCCTCTTCCTACCTGAGGACAAACATGGCCATCGTGCACCTCACAAGTTCTGCCTGAGTTTCATCTTTCTGAACAACCTCATAAAAGGAAGGACGTTTGTTAGACAAATTGCTCTATTTGGCAAAACAGTGTCTGATGTATGCATGTAAAAATCACTTAATGCTCCCTATGAGTGCAAAAAAAAAAAAAAAAACACACACCTAGGCTTAAGGTGCATCAAGTTAAATGTAATTATGTCAATGAATAGGCAAAAACAACTGACATACATATACACACACATTATATATTACATTATATTGCCAAAAGTATTGGCTCGCATGCCTTCACATGCATACAGTATAAACTTGAGTAACATCCACTTCTTAATCCATAGGGTTTAATATGATGTTGGCCTTTTGCAGCTATAACAGCTTCAACTCTTCTGTGAAGTCTTTCCACAAGGTTTAGGAGCATGTATGTAACTAATGGTAATACATACTATGATTTAAAAAAATAATGGCCCTGTGTAAAGATTGTGCTGCAGCTGATAATGCCACTGATCATTTTTGTGAATATGAAGGGGCAGATGTAGTTGTGTGGTTTTTGGATGTTGGTATACTGATTGGAAGCTCACAGGTTCAAACCCCAGCACCACAAAGCTGCCACCTGGATCTTTGAGCAATGCTAATTTATCAATTCAGTAACATTTTTCAGTTCTAAGGTTGAAATGCCTTATGAACAAATGCTTACCAGTGCTTAATCAATTGGTCCACATTTTCCACTAAATACACCATAAGACATTTCATGAGATACTCTCTTCATACATTCACCTCCAGGCTCTGGGAATGTAAAAACAAACATAGTATTGTTGGTTATGTTAGGCTTGTGAAGCGTGATAAAATGAACATGACAGACATTGAAACCTGTATTCAGACAGCATATACTAACCTGTGAACTAGTTAAACTAAAATGTTTTATTCTGCTAGTTATGTTTTAATTTAGTGCGTCACAGCCAACTTGATGTGGATGCCTTGCTCAGGTCCTGTGGCATCCATTCACAATATTACATTTGACACCAAGCTAATTTCTGCTTTTTTGAGCAAGTACATACCAGATCAAGAACTTGACGATGACGATTATATCTCTGGTTTTCTCTCTGACCATTCCTCCCTTTCTGATGATCTCAATTAATTTGTAATGTTGCTTGTCCAAGGAAACCAGCAATCTTCCTTGAAGTGGAGCAGTTGTATTTCTCAGAAACTCATTACTGATCTTTAAAAAAAAAGAATAAACACAAATTGGACTGGCTCAAGTTTTTAGCAAATCTTAATTACAGCGTGTATAGAAATAACCCCCCCCACACCTTTAAAATAACTGCTTTTTGTTGCTTTGCAAGTGCTCACTACTGATAATACAATAAACCCATGAACATAATTCAGTTTCGCAGGATAATTGAAATTATTCTCTGATATTATCAGATAATTTAACTACTAATTTTCAGTGCTCCGTTATTTTGAGGGAGTTTATTTTAGGATATTTAGATTACACTGACATTTACTAAATTCACAGCAATTCTATTGTATCATTTCCATTTCAAAATTTATCCACATAATGTTTTTATTTGTGCATTCTGGGACTTATTTTCTGCAGTATGGGTAAAATAATGCCCTTTCAGAAAAGCTAACCGACCTGTAAACACAAAAGTGAATAAAGATTTCATGTTTACTTTTAAACTTCATTCAGGACCTTAAATCCATCCATCCATCCATCCATCCATCCATCCATTTTCTTCCGCTTATCCGAGGTCGGGTCGCGGGGGCAGCAGCTTCAGCAGGGATGCCCAGACTTCCCTCTCCCTGGCCACTTCTTCCAGCTCTTCCGGGGGGATCCCAAGGCGTTCCCAGGCCAGCCGAGAGACATAGTCCCTCCAGCGTGTCCTGGGTCTTCCCCGGGGTCTCTTTCCGGTGGGGCATGTTCGGAACACCTCACAAGGGAGGCGTCCAGGGGGCATCCTCAATAGATGCCCAAGCCACCTCATCTGGCTCCTCTCGATGCGGAGGAGCAGCGGCTCTACTCTGAGCCCCTCCCGGATGACTGAGCTTCTCACCCTATCTCTAAGGGAGAGCCCAGACACCCTGCGGAGGAAACTAATTTCGGCCGCTTGTATTCGCGATCTTGTTCTTTCGGTCACTACCCACAGCTCATGACCATAGGTGAGGGCAGGAACGTAGATCGACCGGTAAATTGAGAGCTTTGCCTTTTGGCTCAGCTCCTTGTTCACCACGACGGACCGATACAGAGCCCGCATCACTGCAGACGCTGCCCCGATCCGCCTGTCGATCTCCTGCTCCATTTTACCCCTCACTCGTGAACAAGACCCCGAGATACTTAAACTCCTCCACTTGGGGCAGGATCTCACTCCCAACCCTGAGAGGGCACTCCACCTTTTTCCGGCTGAGGACCATGGCCTCAGATTTGGAGGTGCTGATTCTCATCCCAGCCGCTTCACACTCGGCTGCGAACCGATCCAGTGAGAGCTGTAGGTCGCAGGATGATGAGGCCAACAGAACAACGTCATCTGCAAAAAGCAGTGACCCAATCCTGAGCCCACCAAACTGTACCCCCTCAACGACCTGGCTGTGCCTAGAAATCCTGTCCATAAAAATTATGAACAGGATCGGTGACAAAGGGCAGCCCTGTCGGAGTCCTACTCTCACCGGAAACAGGTCCGACTTACTACCGGCAATGCGGACCAAGCTCCGACACCGGTCGTACAGGGACCGGACAGCCCTTAACAGGGAATCCGATATCCCATACTCCCGGAGTACCCAGCACAGGACTCCCTGTCGGGAGTCACGGTCGAATGCCTTCTCCAAGTCCACAAAGCACATGCAGACTGGTTGGGCAAACTCCCATGCCCCCTCCATGACCCTGCTAACGGTGTAGAGCTGGTCCACTGTTCCGCGACCTGGACGAAAACCACACTGCTCCTCCTGAATCCGAGGTTCGACTATCCGACGGACCCTCCTTTCCAGGACCCCTGAATAGACTTTCCCGGGGAGGCTGAGGAGTGTGATCCCTCTGTAGTTGGAACACACTCTCCGGTCCCCCTTCTTGAAGAGGGGGACCACCACCCCAGTTTACCAGTCCAGAGGCACTGTCCCCGATGTCCATGCAATGTTGCAGAGACGTGTCAACCATGACAGCCCTACAACCTCCAGAGCCTTGAGGAACTCCGGGCGGATCTCATCCACCCCCGGGGCCCCGCCACCACGGATCTTTTTGATCACCTCGGCGACCTCGGCCCCAGAGATGGAAGAGTCCACCTCTATGTCCCCAGACTCTGCTTCCTCATCGGAAGGCATGTTGGTGGAATTAAGGAGGTCTTCGAAGTACTCCCCCCACCGACCCACAACGTCCCGAGTCGAGGTCAGCAGCGCACCATCCCCACTATACACTGTGTTGACCATGCACTGCTTTCCCCTCCTGAGACGCTGGATGGTGGACCAGAATTTCTTCGAAGCCGTCTGGAAGTCATTCTCCATGGCCTCCCCAAACTCCTCCCATGCCCGGGTTTTTGCCACAGCAACCACCAAAGCTGCATTCCACTTGGCCTGCCGGTACCTATCAGCTGCCTCCAGAGTGCCACCAGCCAAAAAGGCCCGGTAAGACTCCTTCTTCAGCTTGATGGCATCCCTCACCGCCGGTGTCCACCAACGGGTTCTTGGGTTGCCACCGCGACAGGCACCGGCCACCTTACGGCCACAGCTCCGGTCGGCCGCCTCGACAATGGAGGCGCGGAACATAGTGCATTCGGACTCAATGTCCCCCACCTCCCGCAGGACGTGGTTGAAGCTCTGCCGGAGGTGGGAGTTGAAGCTCGTCCTGACAGGGGACTCTGCCAGACGTTCCCAGCAGACCCTCACAATACGTTTGGGTCTACCAGGCCTGACCGGCATCCTACCCCGCCAACGAAGCCAACTCACCACCAGGTGGTGATCAGTTGACAGCTCCACCCCTCTCTTCACCCGAGTGTCCAAGATATGTGGCCGCAAGTCCGACAATACGACCACAAAGTCGATCATCGAACTGCGGCCTAGGGTGTCCTGGTGCCAGGTGCACATATGGACACCCTTATGCCTGAACATGGTGTTCGTTATAGACAATCCGTGACGAGCACAGAAGTCCAATAACAAAACACCGCTCTGGTTCAGATCGGGGGGGCCGTTCATCCCAATCACGCCCTTCCAGGTCTCACTGTCATTGCCCACGTGAGCATTGAAGTCTCCCAACAGAACGATGGAGTCCCCAGGAGGGACGCTCTCTAGCGCCCCCTCCAGAGACCCCAAAAAGGGCGGGTACTCCAAACTGCTGTTCGGCGCATAAGCGCAAACAACAGTAAGGTTCCGTCCCCCAACCTGAAGGCGGAGGGAGGCCACCCTCTTGTCCACTGCGGTGAACCCCAATGTACAGGCCCCGAGCCGGTGGGCAATAAGTATGCCCACACCTGCTCGTCGCCTCTCACCGGTGGCAACTCCAGAGTAGAAGAGAGTCCAGCCCCTCTCAAGGAGACTGGTTCCAGAGTCCAAGCTGTGCGTCGAGGTGAGTCCAACTATATCTAACCGGAACTTCTCAACCTCACACACTAGCTCAGGCTCCTTCCCCGCCAGAGAGGTGACATTCCACGTCCCTAGAGCCAGCTTCTGCAGCCGAGGATCAGACCGCCAAGGCCCCTGTCCTCTGCCACCGCCCAGCTCACTCTGCACCCGACCTCTTTGGCCCCTCCTACAGGTGGAGAGCCCATAGGAAGCGGGACCCACGTTGCCTCTTCGGGCTGTGCCCGGCCGGGCCCCATGGGTGCAGGCCTGACCACCAGGCGCTCGCCATCGGGCCCCACCTCCAGGCCTGGCTCGAGAGGGAGGCCCCGGCGACCCATGTCCGGGCGAGGGAAAACGTTTTCCAATGGTTGTACTCGTCATAAGAGGTCTTTTGAACCACTCTTTGTCTGTTCCCTCACCTAGGACCAGATTGCCATGGGTGAATGAAGCCCCCGACAAAATGCTCCCAGGATCATTGGGACACGCAAATCCCTCCACCACGATAAGGTGGTGGTTCAAGGAGGGGGGACCTTAAATCAATGTGCCAAATTGCTGCCAGTGTTGGGGATTATACCGTTAAAAACGTGTCATAAAGTGTTACCGGTATTTCAGGAACATGTGCTAAAGCCCCATTTCATACGAGGGAAAATAGTTTTAGTGATATTACATTACTTACACATTTGCAAGTCCAGAAGGTTTTAAGTATAACTATAAATACACTACAAACAGCACTCACTCCAAATTGGCTTGTTCTATGTTTACGTCACTTTCCTATTAATTTTTTCGGTACTTAAATATAATTTATTTCATGTTATTCGGCACAGCCGACTTAGTGTAGAAACTCACCGCGGTAGTTCCCTAACGCTACTGTAGGTAGGTGTTTTTAGCTACAGTAGCAAACACGGACACAAAACTCAATAGGCGGCTAGCAAACACGGACACAAAACTCAATAGGTGGCTAGCAAACACGGACACAAAACTCAATCTACAAAGTAGTTGTTCCTGACATAAATCATAAATTGAATTGCTCATGGAAGAGATACATTTAACATAGAAATGACATGAGTTTGCTTTCTTACCTGTTGTTTTCTTCGAGAAAATATGGCCGCCAGCAGAACGTGATTCAGTCCGCAACAATACTACGTCATGAGGTCACGTGACATGGCAAACCTTTGGTTTGAAGCAGAAATGTGCATTGAGTGAACGGATTACATTTAAGTTTAAACAGGAGCTGCAATGTTTGCTTTTAAGCAACGTAAAAATATCAGTTTCTTATAGGAAATCAAAAATTTCCATCAGATCAATGTAGAAACATACTTTGTATCAACGACACAGCAGTTTCACTTTTTTCAGTGTATATCTGTACAAAATGCAACCCAAATTTCTACCTTTGAACTTTCAATAAACTTCTGAATGATCTAAACAGCTTGTCCATTTGGTAGTCTAGAGCCCTAGTGGGTGAGCCAAATTATGTGAGAAGGCTGCTTTGTCACAGCGATATACCAACCAGTCAACTGCAAGCACTGTTGCCCAATTGTTATGTAATCAGGAACTGAAGGGCTGATAATAAAAGTTACACTATGAAAATAGCCTGTGGTTGTACAGCGCATCTTCTGTACAAGAGAGAAATCTCTGGAGTTAGATGCCTTCTTGAAGGAACCTCACTTATAGCAGAAGATCCAAAACCACCTAAGACACCTCAGAATTGGCAATGAATAGATGTGAAAGATCATTTTCAATGCTGAACAATGCTGAAATGCAAAAAGGGTGGGATGGTTATGGGAAAGAAAGAAAGAAAGAAAGAAAGAAAGAGAGAGAGAGATAAAGAAAGAGATTGGTGAGGAAATGGCTGCCTGGCTACTACTGTATGACAAGTAAATGTAGGGGAGAAATGAATTATTTATTTCCAGGATGATTCACATCATTAAATTAAGGAAAATGTCTAGTTTCTAATGGGTGAGTTGTATTTTTGTCAAACCGCTGTGGTATGAGTTAATAACATCCTTTGGGGTGTGCTGTTGTAGCTAAAATAATCCACTTTGGTGTAAATTAAGGGAGACACTTAAGCCAGACTTGAGACTTGAGCCATGATTTACTACACAAAGTGATCACCTAGATTTGATATTGTTTTAGGCAGATTTTCCTAGTACAGTGGTTCTCAATCCTAGTCCTGGAGGACCACTTGTCCTGCACGTTCTAGTATTCTTTCAGGTCCCGGTACACCTCATTTAACTTATTAGCTAATTAACAGTCTTTTCTGAATTGAAGTTGGTGTGATAAGGGGAGGCGGGGAAACGAACGGACACTACAATGTGCAGTGCATATATGGTCCAGCACAGTGGACTCTTCTAATCCATGTCATTGACACATGGATAATACATCATCAGATTATTTGTAATTGTCAGTGCACAAAAAAAAAACTTATTAGTAATATATGACCTGTGTTTTTTTTTTCATTTAAATAAAAGAGTTACAAATAATCTAGTTTTCTCTTTTCAGTTTTGTGCCATATTATTCTTAATACAGTATGTCATTGAAGATACCTTGTAATATACTGCACTATTCAACCATAATCACTTTGTTGTAATTTTTTAAATGTTAGCTGTTCCTTCTAATAATTCCACGGACATTTTTCACTGCCTAAACATGGAAAATTTTAACTGTTAACTCATGACACCATTTATATGGATGCAATAATTACGCTTTGTTTGGCCTGTAATCTACTGTATATGGGCAATGAAAAAAAAGTTATTATTAATAATAAGTACATGGTTTAATATACAGGATGCAATGGTTTGTGAAAGTTGCAGTGCTGTATTTATGTCATTTTATTTTTTATTAACATTTGTGAATGTAATGGAAAGATTACTTAAAAAGTATAACTTCAGAAGTGCACAAATTCAGCTAGAAATGCAAATATTGTAAAATAGTTTAATTAAATCCAGAACTATTTGTTTTTCTCTTATTCCTCTTTACACACAAGCATGTGATGAATAGCACGAATAGCCCTTTCATATGGGTCAGTTTTACAGTATATAACTGCATTTACAAAAACTAATAAAATGTATCTGTTATGACAATTTCTTAGCAGGGTTTGATTACAGCTCTTTTCTTCCTCTTTTCATCATGTTCATTAAAGCTCATTCCTCCAATAAGCCAGCAAGGAGCTGGTGAAGGCTTATGTTGAAATCAATATGAGTGTTGCCTCTGAGATGTTACTGCTCTTGCATAAAACATCTCTGTTTGACTGGGAAATGGCCTGTTCAGTGTAAGAAAATGAAAGAAGTTCTTTGAGAGATTCTTAAAAGGTTAATCATATCCTGAGAGCAGAGACACCTGTTTACACAAAGTCTTACCTCCTTAAGATGTTTTTATATCTATGCTGGATGCTGTGTTATGAATTTGCAATGACAGAAGCTTAGTAGAGCAACTGCATGTGGATTTAAAGTAAAACCATGCAGAAAAAAAAATTATGGCGATCAAATCCAAAAACAATGTTCAAATACGACAGTGATAATGAATGGTAAGTATTGATATTCAAAGGAGAAAAAATAAGCAATACATAAAAATGTCCAGATGAGTCAAGCTGTAGAATGTCCAGAAGTGTACCTTGAACACTATTTTGTTACTTTTGACATTTTGTAGATTTGTAGACAAGGATTCTATAAAAACAGACAAGAATAAAAAATAGACTAAAATAGAATAAAAATATAATAAATTTAAACTAACAATATTATACACAGTAGTGCTGTTGTAGTGACTATCAGCATGGCTGTGATTTATCTGGAAACAACAGGTAAGTATAGTAATACAACAGGTAATCACAATCATGCTGAAAAATACAACAGAATAATTTCAAGTGTGATATTGATTTTATACAGCAGTTCTGTGAACAAGGTATTAACACTGAATAACAAACATCTTGTTTACCTCAGATCCATGTATGAAAATATTTCCTAAAGAAGTCACAGAGGGTTAGGGTTCAGTTTCAAATGTTTGGAAATTCAAAATGTTTTGGTAAGGACTTAAAAATGCAGAACCCATTCTTTTGGAGACAGACGACAACTGTCATGGAAAACAGCACAGTTTTAAACCAGAGAATAAACCTGGATATTCTTGGAGGCTGCAGTACTTCTTGTATATCTTGACTGACAGATGTCTCGTCCAATCAGCACTAAGAATCAACCAATCAGAAAAGGTAGGTGTAGTTTTCAAATGAAACTTTTACCATTGATCTTATCTAAATTGTCATTGTGTTTTCTATTTTGTTATTTTGTTTTTGGTTTTGTTTTGAACTTGTTATTTTGTTTTCGGTTTTGTTATTTATTTTGTTTAGAATTTGTTATTTTGTTTTCGGTTTAGTTATTTTTTTCGGATTTGTTATTTTGTTTTCAGTTTTGTTGTTTTGTTTTAGATTTTGTTATTTTGTTTTCAGATTTGTTTTTGGTTTAGTTATTTGTATTTTCACTTCTCGGCCACCATAGTCTAATCTTTAATAGTTTTGTCCCATAGATTTTACTAAACTATATAAAATAAGCAGAGGTGGAAAGTAACGAATTACATTTACTCGCGTTACTGTAATTGAGTAGCTTTTTTGTGTATTTCTACTTTTTAAAGTAGTTTTTAAAATCTGTAATTTTACTTTTACTTAAGTACGTTTTGTTTGAAGTATTGTAATTCGCTACATTTTAAATCATATTCGATACTGAGTAAAAAATAAATGAATGAAAATGCTAAAATAATAAAAATATTATGCTTTTGCGCTCGCGTGTGTGTATCATGTCCTGGTCGCGCCGCTCCAGACGTAACTCCAGGTTTTCTGACATCGGCATCTACCTGACCTTCCACACGGTCGCTTCCGTCATCGACTAGCGCGACCATATATAAACCGGAGAGAGACGTGGGAAAGATGAAAGAGGTTGTGATTTTGGCGTTTTGATATTTGGTTGTGTATTCCGGTTTTGACTTTTTGCCTCCCATTGACTTTGATTATTGCTTTGTCCCTTTGGTTTGGTTGGTCTTTGTATATATTTGTAGATAATTTCACTGTTTTTGGTTTAGGGAGTCAAGGAAGGTACCTGTATTTTAGATTGTGTGTGTGTGTGTGTGTGTGTGTGTTTTTTGCAGGTAATTTAGCTACTAAATATAAATACCATTTTGTTTATTATTTTGGCCTGGGTCCATCCTGAATCTGACCCTCCTCCTCCTGTTGTGTGTGTGTGTGTGTGTATTTTGTATATACAAACCTCATTATTTCATCAGATAGTGATTGGATCTAGTTCTTTCTGCCATATACCACCATTTCCATACAGATTAAAATAGAACCCTGAACCATTCTTTTGCTGTATGACCCAACCCTAGACTGGGACGTAACACCGTATTTAAGTGACCACTTTGATTTTCAAGCACAAGAAAGACAACAGCTTTATTATGCAAAAGTGTTCCTTCGGTTAAAAACAACTAGTTTGAGATTTATATCTGCTCATCTTTTTTGAACTACACTAGAATGCCTCATCCCACCCTCGCTGTTAAAAAAACTAGTAAAAACTAGTACAGAGTAAAACTCGGTAACTTTTACTCTGAGTAAACTTTTTAATGAGCTACTTTTTACTTTTACTTGAGTAGATTTTTATAATGGTAAATTTACTTGTACTTGAGTACAAAATTTTATTACTCTTTCCACCTCTGAATATAAGGAACAGTTCTTTTAGTTTTCACTTTTTGTGAAATGTTTCTGTATTTAAATTTTAAACCCTACTTGTGACAGATCACAATTTGACCATATGATGATAGCCTCATTGGATTGATAAATCCATGTTTTTTTTTCTTCCACAAATCCTTTGGACATGATATTAGTCTACAGTATAGCAGAAGTACAGTACAGTGGTTGACCACTCATTCACCACAGGACAATTAACATAAATTGATCTATGAAAATAGAATGGACATCAACAACAGCATGGAAGAGTTAAGAAAACCAAACTGTTAAAAGAAGTGCTTTTATTAAAATGACAAGCATGAGCTTAAAAAAATAATAAAGCGAAAGCTGGTTGAAAAATACCCCTTACTATTAAATTGGCAAAAGGTTTAAGCATCAAGTAGTCAAAAGGGCCTGGAAGGCACAGAAACTACAATTATTGTAACTAAATTAGCTAACTTAGAAGATCATGGAGCAGTGGTAATTACAAATCTTCTGTATCTTTCTGAGGTGGTACAAAGGTTCATACTTGTAACTTGTAACACTTGTAAGGATGTTAGTTATATAAATTGAGTCAATTAGTCTGCTTTATTTCTTCAGCTTGTTGATGTAATTGGAATGAAAAACATTAGACTGCCAGGAGCTGCCCCTCTTTAATGTGCCCTGTGTAAAGCTTTATGACTTCAGAATAGACCACAGCCAGAATTAGTGTTTATATAAGGAGTGAACCTGTGCAGTAATAAAAGACTAGAACAGAACACAATAGAATAGAATAGACTTCTGTAATTGAGACACCTGGTGGACATGAAGGATACTGCAATGAGTTTCTACTCCCATGCATAGAGATTCTGTTCGGTGTTAATACAAAAAGGTTTTGTAATGCCTTAGTTCATACAGAGATGCTGCATTATATGTTCAAGACAAAACAATAGAGTGAAAGGAATGATTATATAGAGATTAATGACAGGTTTGATAGAAATAATATAAAAATGATTCTAATAAAATAATATTCAAATTGGATACAGTGCCTTAATCTCTAGTTCTGTGCATATTGTATGTGAACCTCTCACTCACTGCACAAAATAATCATGTAGTTTTGTGACTGAAAAATATTTTAAGGATTGTTTTGGTATATTTTGGACTTTAAGACATCTCTTCCTCCACGAACAAAAAAAAAAGAAGGCTTATCTCAAATCCTTCAAGCTACACTCACTGTGTTGGAAGGACATAAAGTCGACCATATAACAAAAACTGTGACCTCATGGGGACCATCCACATTCTTTCTTCCCACCACTTACACTTATAGCATAAGTACTCTCTCTCTCTCTCTCTCTCTCTCTCTCTCTCTCTCTCTCTTTCTGTCTCTCTCTCTGCAAACAACAGCCAATTATGAAGAACGAGCACAAAGGGAAGAAAGGCAAAGAAGGTGGAAGAAAGTTTCAAACCTAATTTTAGCAAGTGAGGACAGAAGGAGAGAGCATCCGAGGAGCAAAATCTCCATTCACTGTGATCCTTGATACAGGAGAGTGCAAATCAGTATAGCTCTTACTTCTGCAGTTGAAAGAGAGAAATCCAATTGCACTGTGATTCATCAAATTAAAATAATCCATTTCGAGACAAGTGCATAGTAACAAATAAAGTGGCCTTCATAAAAAGCCATCATTAGAGAGGATTGTGAACAGCATGGATGAGGAGAGGTGTGAGGGTTGAAGGGCCACTTCGCTTTTATGTGACCCTTTTTGAGAGCTATACACACTGAAGGCTGATTCGAGTGTCACATGTGTGTGAAGAGCCCTCTCAGGGCTGAACTAATCTCTAGGTAGGGCAGGGTAGCCTCACAAACTTCTTCATACAGCAGTAGCCAGGGTCAGCAGTGCTTTTCTTTTCTAGAGAAAACACAAAGGAAAGGAGGAACAAACTTCTTTGCGTTTCTTCACATAAAACAACATTATAATATAATGTGTGCTTGAGTATAACACACTCCAGTCTGTTCAGATGTGTCCTTATGTAGCTTAGGGCATTATGATGCTGTAACTGTAGCTTGCTACTGTACTTGTTCCCAAATGCCAAACTCTGCTACACTACACCGACCAGGGGACGCAGTGAGAGGAAATCAGCGGTATGAAATGATCCAGAAACACTAATAAAACAATCTATCCCTTTCCTGAGAATGTACTGTAGATACTAATTTATCTTAATCTGTCTTTGTATCTCGTGACGTCACACTGCATAATCATTGCCATTCTGTCAACTGCAATGGGAATGGACTGCATCAGTGATTTTGTGTCTGTGCTTCTTTAAGATTTTGTTTCATTTGCACTGCATATTGACTGCCGTAATATACTTAACTATGTATATCTTCAAACAAGCAGCAGTGCAACGGATCTTATCCTAGCTACCTGCACTATAGGATGACTGGGATGTTTATCTCAGCAGTAAATACTGCTAACAGTATTATAAAGTAGCTATTTGATAGCTGATATCAACTTACCCACATGGAAAGAACCTATATGAGGATATATGCGCATATATGAAACCTATATGCAGTATATATGCGCATATAACCGCACCTATATGAGGATATATGCGCATATATGAAACCTATATGCAGTATATATGCATATATTTGATAATATTTATGCTGCATATATGCGTATATACAGGCCATATAGGTCTCCTGTATTGCTTCTTTATATCCACATATAAGCCCTATATGTACATACAAGATATGTCTCCTATGGCAGGATCTGGTCATTTTAGCTCATATCTCACTTTGGCAACTGTCTTTCATGATGCCTAGCTCATATTTTCTATTATCAAGGCAATAACTAAGAACTAACTTTAAAAAAATGCAAAAAAATTATGTGCGAACACATTAAATTGGTATCCTAATTGCCCACATACAGTATATGAGGATATATGCAGATATATGAAACCTCAGTCTCCGTGAAAATCTTTTTGAAACACGTCACTAAAATTAACTGAAATGAGAAATGTTGTTGGTCTTTCGGCTGCTCCCGGCAAGGGGTCGCCACAGCGGAATATCCAGTCCGCACTACAACTTGGCACAGGTTTTACGCCGGATGCCCTTCCTGACGCAACCCTCCCATTTTATCCGGGCTTGGGACCGGCACTGTATCCAGTGGCTGGGGTGTGGGCACTGGCTGGAATCGAACCCGGGCCTTCCACATGGCAGGTGAAACACCTACCACTGAGCCACCAGTGAAATGAGAAATATATCTATATATCTTAAAGTGTCTACTTTTAAATGATGCAAGTCACATTGAAAACAAATATTCTCAGTTTATATAATCCGTATGAAACCAAGGAGAGGCACAGAATTTCTGTCGCACTTATCTGCTAATAACTCGAGGCAGGACACGCCCACACGCCAATCACACGGAAATCAGTCAGGGTAAGTTACATACTAGGCCACGCCCCCGGACACCGGCCTGATCAACACACACACAGAGACAGGTTTGAAAACACTCAGATGCAGTGAGTTTTCTGCACGTTTTGGAAGATGGCACGCGCTTACACATCCGAGGAAACTCCTGGAAAGTTGGAGGAGTTTACATTTACCTCAGAAGAAGACTGTGTGACTCCGACGCCGAACAGGAGCATTTTGAACAGAGAATAGACCCATGCTACACTGGGTAAGTTATTAAGTCTTATATAACTCTTATTCTGATAATGTTAAACTAATATTAGTAAATATTTTCCTCACTACAGCTAGCTCTTGTCAGCTTGTGCGACACATTGGCTTTCAATGCCATTTATATAGTTTAGGTAAATCATGCTAACATGCTGCCTCATGTAGCACAAACATGATATTTCCCGGTGGCTAAGCTAATGTCTTATGGAGTTTACAGATGTTTATAAATGTTCTAATGTATTTCACCTTGTTTTGGATAGCTTTAGATTATGGTTGCTAATATATATTTGGCTCTGTTTTGGTTAGCTTATAACACTGCTATCAGTAATGTTATTTAGCACAAACAAGCTAGTTCCAGGTGGCTAAAATACTGCCTTATGTAGCTAAGTGATGCTTATGAATATTTCTTTGGTGTAAATGTATATAATCCCTTTTGTTTAGCGTGTATTTACAAATGCCTGATAAGATGTAATTGTTTAGAATGTGTTCAATATGTGTGTAATGTCCAATGGATGGTGTTTGCTAATGTCTCAGTTGTAAATGTTTGAGATCCACTACGTGGTCTGTTGTCCATCAACAGATATTTGCCCAGCCTATTGCCCATCAAAAATACAGAGGGGCACAAAAATGTATACACACTTTCACAATTATCTATGGCCTTTTTTTTAAACTCAAATTGAATTATGGCAGCAGTGTGTAGTATTATCTATCACCATCATTGATGCTGTCATGTGACCTACAGAAGAGAGGTGTATATTTTTCATGTTGAAGTGTGGATACATTTTTTGGTCATCTCTGTTTATATTATGCATCCATATTAATTGCACATCCATTTACTCTGAACAGTTTAGGCTAACATTTTTTTTATTTATTTGTTTTTAGGAATGTGTCTGCATCACCCTTGCCTTCACCAGCCCCTCACATCAGGACACGCAAGTTCCGTTCAGATGGACCTCTTGCATTTGTGAAGTGGATGGACACACGAGAAGTATCTACATGTTGTACCATCCATTCTGCTTATACAGTAGACGCGGTGAAGATGAGGGTGAAATTACAAGGTACATGGACTACAAAGACATTTCCTGTGACTGCGTACAACCAGCACATGGGGAGTTGATCCCTCTGATCAGCTATTACAATACTATACTACACAGCACAAAACAATGAAGTCGTACAGAAATATTTCTCTACACTGCTTGGACATTGCTCCAACCAATGCTTACCCTGCATATATGTTTTGTACAGTTTTTTTTTTTTTTTTATCTTGCACTGTTTTACTCTGAATGTCCGTCTTTTTTCAGTTTTTATTTTGTACTGTTCCTGTTGCAGTTTTACCCTGCATGTATCTTTATCATTAATCTGCATTTATACATAAAATCCTATTAACTATTGGGAAGCTAAACATGAGAATCAGTATGAAACATGAAAAGTTTCTAAAAGTTGCCAATAAATTAATATTGTGATGTGAAATAATTTTTTCAGATTGAATTTATAAAGGGCTCTGTGGTGTTTTGCCAGGCAGAAGCGTGGAGAGCAGCCCGCCTTGCCACCTCTGCTACTGCCATGATACGGAATCTGCTGCTGGACAACTTCGACTTGGAGACTTGACCAAATTAAAATGGTAGCCATTATTGGTGAATAAATGCATAATGCGTTGAGAAGGGAAAAAAACATAAGTTCACCACTTTAACCATAGCCTACTTGTATCAATGTTTATTAGCCATCAATGGAGACTGCATAAGGTAGGGCACCCATTATTGTTACTGTATCTGCTTGGTACCTATAATACTAATTCATCGCTTGCTCACTTCTTGATCCTACCTTTCCTCTTCTAAAGCCACATTTCTGGGTTATTGCGCTGTAGGGTGTGTAGTCCTCTATTTTGTAGAACATATAGTGTTGCAAATAACCTCGTGGCACTAATTGTTGTCGTCTGAAGTTTTAATAAATAATCATTTATTATTATTATACTGTCTTATTATTTTTGTCTTCTCTAGATGCTACATTGAGGAAGTGGCCGGCAGCCACCCGAAGGCAGATAGGCACATCTATCAATTCAAAGCTCACGGAGCTGGGAAGATCCACAAAATATATTTTTTTCTTCCTGTTCAGTTTTTTGTCATGTTTTTGTTCTTTTACTAGTTGATTGTTCTTAAGAAAATAAAAAATTTATTTCTACATTTTGGGCTTTTATTTATGTTGTCTAGCAGCTATGGATTTTTTTACTAATCTAGGTAAACATATAGGTGCATATATGCACACATGTATATACATGCATATATGTACCTATATATGTACATATAATATAGGAAAACGGCCAATTTTATATATGTCACATATACTGTATTACTATATAGGTACATATATGTACGCATATATGCACATATAATATAGGAAAACGGCCAATTTTATATATGTCACATATACTGTATTACTATATAGGTACATATATGTACGCATATATGCATGCATATATGTACATGTAATATAGGAAAACGGCCAATTTTATATATGTCTATATAGGTACATATATGCACACATACTGTATATGCACACATATATGCACATATAATATAGGAAAACGGCCAATTTTATATATGTCACATATACTGTATTACTATATAGGTACATATATGTACGCATATATGCACGCATATATGTACATATAATATAGGAAAACGGCCAATTTTATATATGTCTATATAGGTACATATATGCATGCATACGGTATATGCACGCATATATGTACATATATGTACATATAATATAGGAAAACGGCCAATTTTATATATGTCACATATATTAAAAACCTATATCAAAACCTATATTAAAACATATATGTTTATATAGGTTCTTTCCGTGTGGGTAATGTACCCTGACAACAATGACTGGCATTTTTCCCCTCCTGGTGAAACATCCTGGGATCCATATTTGTATGTGAAGTGCAGATATGATTCTGAGAGTTTATGTATATATTATATATTATGTCAATTATTTATGGTCATTTTTATCATCAGCTTTGTCAAAGTACTGCATTTTCTTTTCAAAACTAAAAGAGTAAATTTTACCCACTGTCAAGTAATTCTGTCCCAAATACAGTGTTCACAACAAAAAGACCATGTGGATGAAATGTTACATCACATTTTAGCCTAATAATACAAGTTTATGGATGAACTTATATTCCTTGTCAGTTTTGTTTGTACATTAATCAGAACTCGCTCTTTCAACGATATCTTTACGTTTCATACGTCCAAGATCCAAAATCAGACACAGAAAGATTTCTGTTGTACAGTATGTCTGTCTGTATGTCTGTCCAGCCAGAATTTGTCACAGCATCACACAAAACTGGCTGGATAGAATTGAATGACACTTTTGCAGTACTTAGATATCTGCCTGAAATTTTACCTGCACCATAAGCAAAATCAAAATGTTGAGCAAAAGCGATGTAATGAACTATGTCATCGTCGAAGTCTTTTTTGCCCCTTGCTCACATTGAAGGCTATGGGGCCGTTATATTAGGCACAGCTGGCGCAGAATGAGTGGAATGGATCTTGGGCTCTCTTACCTTTATAAAAGCATGGAGGGAGCTTAGATCAAGGTCTGGAGTTCAAGGAAATGGAAGGACCCTAAGGAAACCCACCAAGCATGGGGAGAACATGCAAACTCTCAAACAGACCGAAGGCGGGACTTGAACTTTTGACCCTGGAGGTGTGAGACTACAGTGCTTACCATTTTGCCACTGTGTGTCCATGTTATCATTGATAATTCTTTGCATTGAATATTTTTCACTAGACTGACTGAAATAATTTAGCCTTAGTGATTATGGTTACAGATATCAGAGGTGTCAAGTAACGAAGTACAAATACTTCGTTACCTTACTTAAGTAGAAATTTTGGGTATCTATACTTTACTGGAGTAATTATTTTTCAGCCGACTTTTTACTTCTACTCCTTACATTTTCACGCAATTATCTGTACTTTCTACTCCTTACATTTTAAAAATAGCCTCGTTACTCTATTTTTATGATCAGAACGCGCAACCCCTCCCAGTCGCATGATCAGAAAGCGAGACCTTAATGCTTTTGTTGCTCCTCACGGTACTTTTACTTTTATACTTTAAGTAGTTTTGAAACCAGTACTTTTAAACTTTTACTTAAGTAAAAAGCTTGGGTTGATACTTCAACTTCTAAAGAAGTATTTTTGAACCCTAGTATCCATACTTCTACTCAAGTAATGAATGTGAATACTTTTGACACCACTGATATTATGTACACTGAAGGAGGTTTCTGAATTTCACTGGAGATCACAGAAGGCCTGCAAAGTAGAAAAACACTCAAGAAAGACAGAAGGATTCAAATGTTTTTGTCCTATTCCTTTATGATCACTTCACATGAGTGCACTTCTCTGTGGAATAAATATGAGAGCAGAGGTGTGTGCACATCTGGTAATTTTCTCTCCCAGAAACTCATCTGCTTCCCTATTATTTTTCTACATCAGTCTGTTTTAATGATCTCTCTATCTCTCTCTGAGTGACTGCTTGTCACTCCAGCCATGCCTGAGTCAGTATAGGAAAAAAAACAAGTAGTAAGACTAAATATGACTGAGGACGTATTCAGCAGCTGTCAGCTCCTGAGGTTGCAGCATGCATTACTTAACTTAGCTTAAAATGAAATTCCTTTCATGCTGTTTCCATGCTGAGAGCACATGAAGCAGAACTGAAAAGTCGCCAAGATAATGTTAAAAAAAACAAACAAACAACTAAAGGAAATTGACCTTGGTCAGTGTACAGCAGTCAAAAGCTGACACTAACAATGCACACTCTATCTGATGAACTTTGTTGTTGCGCTGAAATTTTAATTAGTATGTATCTAAGGGATTGCTGTCATGGCAACCTGGTTTGCATTTTGTTAGTCAATAAGGACAAAAGAATAATAAAAAAAAAAACAATAACTGTAAAAGTTTTGGTAGAGGAGGAAGGGTGAAATGTCACCTGTCTGTGTGTGTGAGAGAGATATGGATCCCTATCATGCTTTTAGTTACTGTATTTACTTTGGTAAGAAGCCTTGTCCACCTTTTCTATATATATATATATATATATATATACACACACACACACACACACACACACACACACACACACACACACACACACACACACACACGGTGGGGGAAATAAGTATTTGATCCCCTACATATTTTCCCCTACATAAGTTTGCCCACTTACAAAGTAAAGAAGGGTCTATACTTTTTTTTATCATAGTACACATATTAATTTAAGAAGGTGCTCCTAACAACAATTTGGTATGTGTATAAAAGCCATCTGTCCACAAAATCTCTATCTTCCATTCAAGACCAAAGAGCTGTCCAAGCAAGTCAGGAACAAGATTTTAGACCTGCACAAGGCTGGAATGGGCTACAAGACCATCAGCTAGAAGCTTGGTGAGAAGGAGACAACTTCTGGAGTGATTATTTACAAATGGAAGAAATATAATGTAACCATTAATGGCCCTATATGCAAGATTTCACCTCATGGAGGAAGAATCATCATGAGAAAAATGAGTGACCAGCCCAGGACTATATGGGAGGAGCTTGTGAATGATCTCAAGGCAATTGGGAGCACAGTCACCAAACAACCCATTGGTAACACAATACGCCTGCATGGATTGGAATCCTTCAGCGCAGCAAGGCTTCCCCTCCTCAGAAGACACATGTACAGACCCGTCTGAGGTTTGCCAATGAACAGAGAAAGATTGAGATAAACTGCTGTGGTCAGATGAGACCAAAATTGAGCTCCTTGTCATCAACTCGACTTGCTGTTTTCGGAGGAAGAAAAATGCTGACTATGACACTAAGAACACCACAGTCCCTACAGTATGCTTTGGGGCAGTTTCTCTGCTGAAGGTACAGATTACTGAGGGGCCAATGGATGAGGCCATGTGTTGTAAAAGTTTGGATGAGAACCTCCTGAAGATGGGTTGTGGATGGGTCTTCCAGCATGAAAATGACCCCAAACATACTGTCAAGGCAACTACTGTAAGGAGTGGCTCAAGAATAATCACATTAAGGTCATAGAGTGGTCTAGCCAGTTTTCAGACCTTAATCCAATAGAAAATTCATGGAGAGAGCTGTAACTTCGAGTTGCCAAAGAAACTTTAAACATTTAGAGAAAATCTGTAAAGAATAGTGGATCAAAATACATCTCAAGATGTGTGCAAATCTAGTAAACAACAACAAGAAATGTCTTCCCACTGTGCTTTCCAGCAAGGGTTTAAGTCCAAAGGGTTTAAGTACTAAGGGTTTCTTAGTACTACCAAGTACTAAGTCATGTTTTGCTTGGGGATCAAATACGTATTTCCCTCATTGAAATGCAACTTAATTCATAACATTTGTATAATGTCCTTTTTTTTGGATTTTTGGTTGATATTCTGTCTCAATCCTTGTAGGGGATAATATATATATATTGTGTTTAGTGGTCTACATATACAGTATGCACCTCTAGTGCCAACCCCAAGCCTAGAAGGTTGTGTAAAGAGGGACATGTGACGTAAACCTGTGCCATGTCTTACATCCCGGATCCTGTTATCCCAGAAATGGGGAGCAGTTAAAATATAAAATATAAAATCAGTATTTTGAGTACTGACATAATTACAAACTTAAACACTTCTTTTCTCACCATGCAGTACGAAAAGGTCAACACTCAACAGAAAACATTTATGTTAATTGCAGTCCCTACATTAACTGTATTTATCCCTGCTGTATTCTGTACCACTTAGTTGAAGCAATCTATGCTAAAAAGTTCATTACATCAGCGTTAAATAGCCTTTTCAATTGTTTTATAGCATACCATAGGTAACAAAAAGGTTAGCACTATATGTTATATTTATTTATATATTTATATATGTACGGTTTTGTAAAAATGTTAATAAACTGTATAAAATTAATTATATGTCCTGCTGCCATAAACAAATGTACACCTTTGACCACTGTACCATATTTGTTGTCCTATTTATCTGTAATTTCTTGTCAAGTAGTCACAACAACTATGCAGAAAACTAGTACATCATTCCTACACACACACTGCTTAAATGCAATTACCTTTTTAGACAGTATTATTGATCTCATAATATCTTTACTTACACTTACTGACATGTTCTGTAATAAGGAAAGGAATCATGGCCACAGGATTGTTGGATTCTGATGGATTTTATGACTTACATCTCCTCTATAGACCTTCTTTAGCTCATGTGCCTTTTTTAAAATGATGGACATGAAACTGAACTTTGTGTGAACCACGTGTTCGTATTGGTAATGGCTTCAGTGACTGGCTTTATAATGCACAAACCTGAGTCCTTTAGATTCTTTTATGGAGAGAAGGATAAGAGGGAAAAATGCAGAGGAGGAAAACAATTCTCAATACGATACTTTGGCAGAGTCAGGCTAGTAGATACACACACACATATACTGTACACACACAGAGTTTAGTGTAATGGTCTGTGTGTGACCCTCAGCACAGGGTGTTACATGGCACAGCATGGTGTATTAGATGATTTTAAGTTTAAAAAACCTCTTCACAACAAAAGCAGCACCTCTTCACACATAGATAAACTCACAATCTCTCTTTCTCTCTCTCCACTTTGATGTATGATTATAATCTCTGGGCTGAGGCGGTTACACTGCATCTTTATCTCAGCAGTTCTGGCCCATAGCCAACGCCAAGCACAAACAGCCTGATGATTTGTGATGCTGCAGTGTTCCACTGCCTTTTTCTCGCCTCCATTTGGCAGCAGGAACTACTGGAGCTGCAGAAACAGGGGCTGACCAACCTCACTATGTAATGGAGATGGATATGAAAGCAGCCAAGCAAAAATAAATAAATAAAATAAAATGAAATCAAATGGAAAAAAAAAATCTACAGTTATACTTTAACTATAGTTATATTGCTGCAGTAATTTTGCATACAGTGGGTGTGAATTAACTGTTTTATACAAGAGCTGAATAAATCTTAACTTCAATTAGAATACCGTTAAATTACTTTACATCATAAAGTATACTTCTTTTGTAGGAGGTGATTTGATCATCCCATTGTCTAAAAAACACTAATAGAATGTGTTACATTACTATAAGATAACACATATAATAAACACAGGCGGCGCGGTGGTGTAGTGGTTAGCACTGTCGCCTTGCACCTCCAGGGTCTGGGTTCGATTCCCCCGGGCAGGCTCGGTTCCTGTCTCTGTGTGCATGGAGTTTGCATGTTCTCCCCGTGCTTGGTGGGTTTCCTCCAGGTACTCCGGTTTCCTC